>PVKU01003935.1:0-161982 GCA_004027475.1 Anoura caudifer | reverse complement strand
ATAAGTTCTTTAGCTTCTACATTTCCCACACTATTCTTGCCCTCCCCCCTGTCTATTTTCTACCCACCATCTATGCTACTTATTCTCTGTACCTTTCCCCCCTCTCTCCTCCTCCCACTCCCCTGTTGCAAACCCTCCATTTGATCTCCATTTCTGTGTTTTTGTTCCTGTTCTAGTTGTTGGCTTAGTTTGCTTTTGTTTTAGGTGTGATTGTTAATATCTGTGAGTTTGAGTTTGCTGTCTTTTTACTATCATATTTGTATCTTCTTTTTCTTAGATAAATCCCTTTAACATTTCATATAATAAGTGCTTGGTGATGATGAACTCCTTTAACTTGACCTTATCTGAGAAGCGCTTTATCTGCCCTTCCATTCTAAATGACAGCTTTGCTGGATAGAGCAACCTTGGATGTAGGTCCTTGACTTTCATGACTTGGAATACTTCTTTCCAGCCCCTTCTTGCCTGTAAGGTCTCTTTGGAGAAATCAGCTGACAGTCCGATGGGAACTCCTTTGTAGGTGACTGTCCCCTTATCCCTTCCTGCTTCTAGAATTCTCTCCTTCATTTTAATCTTGGCTAATGTAATTATGATGTGCCTTGGTGTGTTCCTCCTTGGGTCCAACTTCTTTGGGACTCTCTGAGCTTCCTGGACTTCCTAGAAGTCTATTTCCTTTGCCAGATTGGGGAAGTTCTCCTTTATTATTTGTTCAAATAAGTTTTCCACTTGTTGCTCTTCCTCTTCCGGTACCCCTATAATTTGAATGTTGGGATGTTTAAAGATGTCCTGGAGGTTCCTAAGCCTCTCCCCATTTTTTTGAATTCTTGTTCCTTCATTCTTTTCTGTTTGGTGTTTCCTTCTTCCTTCTGGTCCACTCCATTGATTTGAGTCCCAGTTTTCCTCCCATTTCTATTGGTTCCCTGTGCATTTTTCTTCATTACACTTATTGTAGCCTTCATTTGTTCATCTAATTTGCGACCAAAATCAACCAATTCTGTGAGAATCCTGATCACCAGTGCTTTGAGCTGTGCATCTAATAGGTTGGCTACCTCTTGGTCACTTAGATGAATTAGCTCTGGGGCCCCAATCTCTTCTCCTGCTAGAACCATCTTTGGTTTTGTTTTTTGGGTGTTTTGTTTTGTTTTATTTTGTTTTTGGTCTGGTTGCGGCTATTACTTAGTGAGGGATGGAGCCTTAGGTGTTCACTGGGGGGGAGGCAGCCCAGTCACTGGGTTGTGATGCTGGATGTGGGAGCGGGGTCTGAGAGGCAACGATGGTGCTTGCTCCGCATTGTCTCTTGGATTCCAGTCCCTTCCACTGTTTTCCCCAAGCAAGGGCCCCTCTGGTGCTGATTTCTGTGCGGGCAGGCTCGTGTACATTCCAGGACCCTGTGGATCTCTCCAATGAACTTTCCTGTGAGGCAGGGATGCCCTCCCGGCACCTCAGCCCCTACAAATGTTTTCAATGGGTGCTTTTAGGCTTCACTTCCCGGTGCTGGGGCCCTGCATCTCGCAGTCTGTCTTGCTGCCTGTTTTTGCCTGGTTTATCTGTGCACAAATGTTTGTCTGTGATCAGCTACCTTGTGTGCCCCACTTGTCCTCCTCGCGTTCAGCAACCGCCACCAGTGTGCCTGGGGCAACTGCGCGCTCAGGACCACCAGCCACCGTCTTCTCCCACCTTGACCCCTCTGCGCCCCTTACTGGTCTGGGCGAATCGTTGTAGGACTTCTGTACAATTCAATTTTCTCTCTGTCCTGGTTGGGTTTTTTTTGTTGTTGTTCTATATTTTTGTTGTCTTTAATCTTGGTTGTGAGAGGAGGCACAGTGTGTCTGGCTATGCCTCCATCTTGGCCGGAAGGGCTGAACTTACGTTTTCTTACCACAGGCTTATGCTCTGTCCCCAACACCGGAGCTGGGCTGACCCAAGGCTGCAGGCAGGGAGTGTCCAGCCACTTTGTTGCTGCTTGTGGTTTTCAAGGGCTAGATTGCCAGTCTGAGATTCACCTTGATAAGAAAAAAGTCAGCCTTAAATGAAGTGTTTGAAAGAGTCTTAAACTTAGAGAAAAGGCGGAAAGGTGACACAGAGGACACCTTTCTCCTGCACCCTTTGAAAGTAAGCCATCCACCTGTTGCCCCATCTCCCTAGATACCTTCGGGGGTATTTCTGATGACCAAGGACATTCTCCCCCACCTGCAGTACCGCCTGCAGTGGCACCACTGCCATCTAGCCCTCAGATCCCTTCATGTCCCACCGCTTCTGTCGTCATGTTCCGTGGAGCAAGAGGGTCCATTCTGGAATTACACATGCCTCTAGTTGTCTCTTTAGCCTCCTTCGGGCTGGCTGAGTTGCACAGTCTTTCCCTTTTTCCTGCTTTTTATGACCTGGATGCTTCTGAAGATTTCAGGCCAGTAATTTTGCCCCTTGGTTGAGGTTGTCTGATGCAGGGATAGCACAAAATGACCACCTCCTGTCAGGGGGGCCTGGCTTTGATTCATCCCATTACTGGTGCTTTACATGTGGAGACTTGATAAAGGTGGTGTGTGGCCGCCTTCTTGGTGAGAAGGTCCTCTTTCTCACCTTTGTAATTGATATATCATATTGTAGGTAGTATTTTGTAGTTATGTGAAAAGCATGCTGCTTCATCAGATTTTCAATGTATTCATTTATTTTTGTTTTTTAATATCCATAGTTTATTTGTATGAACTGATTTCCCATTTTACTTAGTGGGTTGTTATCTGTTATTGTTTTTTTTTTTTATGCCCAAACTGTCCTCAGTTTAGCCAGTGGGAGCCCACTCGGGCTGACTCCTGGTCCTTTGACATGTCCTGTCATGCTTTGAGCACTTCCTCACTTCTGGCACAAGGTTGCAAGCTCCCTTCTGCTTTGCCTGCATCGTTTCCTGCCCTGGAATGATGTACTCATTCCTCCAAGGAGCCTGGGCTCATTTGAATGGAGAAGCCAAGATCTGGGCCCTGGGGTGCCACTGCTGTTGGGCTGTCACCTCTGCCAGGCCCTCTGAGTAGACAGAGCTGAGAAACGTGAGTCTGTGTGTGTTTATGTGTGTGCACATCTGCATCTGTGCTTGTTTCTGTACTGGAGTTTTCCTGGCAGCCCTGGGACTTCCTAGTCTTGCCCCTCCTGTCTGCTCCCTTTGATAATGAGAAGGCTGCCTCTCATCCTTCCTGCATTCCCTTCGACCAGTCCCCCTCCAGCGGGGATCAGCATGCCCCTACCAGCGTCGTCCCCTGACATGGACACCTGTTTACCTGCTTGGGCTCTGACTCCACACAGGGGGCTGCCCGCTACTCCAGCCTGGACACCGTTCTCTGGGGCTCTCAGGCGTGGACACTCGACACCAGGCCCCTCCTACCCATGCCCTGTGGGGACACCCTCCTGGGGCTCTCCGCCCTCTTAGCTGCTGTGACTCCCCTGCCATGGGTTCGGGCACTGCCCTGTCTCATGCCACGCTGTGGCTGAAAACTTGAGTCAGGATGTGAGTGAAAGAGAAAAAGCTTAAATGGATATTGAACATTACTGCTCCCCTACCTACCCTGGATTATTAAGGAAATATATGGTAATTTGAGTTGTTTTAAGGAAAGGCAAAATTTTAAGAAGGAAATAAAAATATGCCTAATTCTACTAATACAGTGGTTCTTTATTTTTATTCTTTATATTGAACATAACTGTTTATTAACATTTGTTAAAGATTTTATTTATTTTTAGAGAGAGGGGAAGGGAGGGAGAAAGAGGGAGAGAAACATTGACATGTGAGAGAAACATCGATTGTTTGCCTCTCGCACACCCTCACCCAGGGACTTGGCCCGCAACTCAGGTGTGTACCCCGACTGAGAATGGAACCGGTGACCTTTTGGTTCGCAAGCTGATGCCCAGTCCACTGAGCTACACCAGCCAGGGCTTGCTCTTTTTTTTTTTTTTTTTAAGACACATTTATTCAGTGTCATGATCATATTATTACATTTAGCAATCAACAACATGGATGTAAAAAAAAAAACCCACTACATTAAAAACCCTTTGTTGGAATGCTTTACACTTTTCATAGAACAGAAACTAAAATAACCTGTTATACAATTAGTCACAAATACAGTCCTCGAGTTTTTTTCCCATTCACAAGAGTATTGTCCAAAACGTTTTCTTTGTAGCAGCTAGCCCCTGCCACCACTGTGCTTGGCTCAGTCCACAAATCTTCTGTAACCTGCAGCTGCCCTGTCACTTCTCTGGCTGTCCTCTCCTGCTAAGCTTTGTTTCCTGGCAGCAGTTAAAACCCATGCCACTGCCATAGCTGCTGCTGCTGCTGGAACTGCCACAGCCACCTGGGTTTCATGGTTTGGCAAAGTATTGGCCTCCTCTACCACAGGGGCCAGAGCGTCTGCCTCCAAAGTTGCCTCCTTTCATGGGTCTGCAATTTGCAGATCAATTTTGTAATCGCCAGAATCATTGTAGCTTCCGCCACCTCCCAAATTGCTTCCATCATTACCAAGTCCATGATAGCCACCCCCACTGCCACTGTATCACTACCACCACCATGTCCACCACCACCACAGCTACCACCATGGTTGCCACCAAAGCCACCTGACCACTGAAGTTTCCTCCATGACCAAAGTCGTCATTCCCACCAAAACCACCTTCACAACTACCTCAGAAGTTTCCAGAACCAGTTTGATCTGTTTGGCTGGATGAAGTGCTGGCCATCTCGTGCTTAGGTAGGGCTTTCCTTCCCTCACAGTTGTGGCCATTCAGAGCATGGTATTTCTGAATGACAGTCTTGTCTACAGAGTCATGGTCATCAAAGGTTACAAAAGTGAAGCCTCCCTTCTTGCTGCTGCCTCCGTCAGTCATGATTTCAATCACTTCAATTTTCCAGTACTGTTCAAAATAATCTCTTAGGTGATGTTCTTCAGTGTCTTCTTTAATACCACCAACAAAAATCTTTTTCACAGTGAAGTGGGCACCCGGTCTTAATCTTCTCTTGAGACAGCCCTCTTTGGTCCCATAACTCTTCCACCCACCTCCTGTGCCTCGCTTTGCTGGCTGCATTCCCCTCCTCCACAGGGGCCTACACGACAAACCCAGAGCCCCTGGAGCACTTGGCATTTGGATCTCTCATCACCACGCAGTGTGTGAGCACCCCCATTGCTCACCATGGCTCCTCAGACTCTCATCTGCTGTTTCAAAGCTCAGACCTCCGATAAAGAGCTTCCGTAGCTGTTCCGGCTCTTTGGGAGACTCTGACTTACACGTGACGACTGCAGGAGAGGGGACTTCAATGATGCTTACTCAGCAGTGTCCACTGGCAGAAAGTCTTTTTTTCTTTAACGATTTTTATTTATTTTTAGAGAGAGGGGAAGGGAGGGAGAGAATGGTTTTTCTTTTAACGGGGTACTTTTTCATGTCATTAAGTGTTGTTAGAGGATGTGATTTTTAATGACAGTGCACTTTTCTATCTTTCATCCTATTCTCTCTTGTTGAACGCCGAACTTGTTCATAATTGTTTTCTCTTTCATGTGCGACAGTGAAACTCCTGCTGCATAAATCTTGGTTGTGTTTCCCAGGGTGTAATCTCTACAGTTGGAACCAGTAAGGCTGGGTTTTTGCCCTCCACAGAGGATGTCAGTCCACATCTGTGCCTCCAGGGGGCGCATGTCTTCCTACCTGGTGTTTGCCAAGAGTCACACTCTTCTTTTTGGCATTTTAAAAAATTTGTCCAGAATGATTATTAGTGGAGCGGAATTTTTTTCCTTAGCCTCTGGCTGTTAGTATTTCATAGAAGTTGCCTGTTCATGATAAATGCATTTCTGTGCTGTAGGAAACTCCGGGACGTTCTACAACAGAGGCTAATAAAATTCTTCATTGACCAGAGTAAAAAAGACGCTGAGAAATATGCCAAGTTTTTTGAAGATTATGGCTTGTTCATGAGAGAGGGCATTGTGACCACTGCCGAACAGGAGGTCAAGGTAGGTTCTAGGTTTCTGGGTCTGTCTCTGTGCTGCCTTGGGCTGTGGAGGAAGCTGGTGCAGGCCAGAAACCTGAGCTTCCCAGGACATGCCAGTGGTATATCCAAGCATCCCAGCTAGGGCTTGATAAGGGTTAATTCAACGTATTTGTGTTTGTCGATGGGGACCTGTGACGTGCGCCTACGTATAAGCTTAGTGCCTGATTTAGAGCATGACTCACCATGTGGGTTTCCACGTCCCTGGTTTGACCTTTGTTTTTCCGCTTTCTGTCTGCCTTTCATCTCCATCACGTCACTCTCATTTGGGTCTAGCCCTATGCACACCCTCCATGGCTCTTACCTGTGTCCCCAATGCTTGTCTGTGCTGCGCTTGTCCATGACTCAGTGGCGTAGGGAAGGCAGAGTTTATGTCTCAGGTTATATCACGGCTGATGGCCTCAGGGATCCAGGTGCCACCAGGCATCTCCTGCCAGCAGTCACACTGCATTTCAGGTGACAGGAAGGACAAGCCTCTCCTTTAAGGACCCATTCTCTAGGTTGCACACCCCACTTTTACTTGCATCCCATTGAACAGACTAGTCACCTGGCTAGAGGAAGGCTGGGAAATACAGACTTCACACCCCATGCCCACATGCCCGATGTAAGTAGGGACAGAGGGAGGATGCTGGTCCAGGGGCGTTCTCTGCCATGGGGATGGTCTGGCTATTCCTAGGGTGTGCACAGCTTGCTCAGACAACCCCTCTCTGTGAGGCCCTGGGCCACCGGGGGTGGGAGGTGCTCTCTGAAGTTCTCTGAACTTCTGATGCGGGGCCTGCCATATCTGGCTGGAGCCCATTGTGGTCCCTAGGGGTCAAGACACTTTGGAGTCCATCCCTGGACCAGGCCCCTGTGGGAGCTGCCCCAGCTGCAGAGTGTGGTGGGCCCACCAGCCGGGGGTGAGGCCAGCAGAGCCTCTCCTCCCTTTAGCCATAGGCTTCCCAAGTCGGTGCCCAGCTACTCTGGAGGCTTTCCGAGCGAGGACCTGGAATGAGCAGTGATCTGCCCTTTGTCTGTTTCCAGGAGGATATCGCAAAGCTATTGCGTTATGAGTCCTCAGCACTGCCTGCTGGGCAGCTGACCAGTCTCACGGACTACGCCAGCCGCATGCAGGCTGGCACCCGCAACATCTACTACCTGTGCACCCCCAACCGGCACCTAGCTGAGCACTCACCCTACTATGAGGCCATGAAGCAGAAAAACACAGAGGTAGGTGAGCAGTGGGGCAGGCTCAGCTCCTACAGGCTGCTGGGGCCTGGTCGGAGGACAAGGTGGGTCTGAGCACACAGGGGGAGCATGGGGGGCAAGGAATCTCTCTGCTTAGTGAGAAATGGCTGAAAGTGCCCAGGATCCGGGAAAGCCAGGCGTGATTTAACATCTGTGGGCACAGAGGCGCAGGCTAAAGTCTGCCATCTAGTTTGTGTCTCTCTGTAGGAAGTGACAGGGATTTCTCTATAAGGACAGTCCCTATTTCTACTACTGAGGCATAGCCAGAGCTTCCCTTCCCACCCTCTGGTAAACTGCCTCATGCACAAAGGCCCAGGAAGCCCCAACATCCAGAGTGACTCTTCCAGGACTTGGGGGCCCTGCCTGCAGCCCTCACTCCCGTGATCCTCTGTGTCATGGGTGCAGTCTTCTCCAAGCCTGATGGGGATGTTCTTGGGCCCTCACAGGTTCTCTTCTGCTATGAGCAGTTTGATGAGCTGACCTTGCTCCACCTTCGTGAGTTTGACAAGAAGAAGCTGATTTCTGTGGAAACAGACATCGTTGTCGATCACTACAAGGAAGAGAAGTTTGAGGATGGGTCCCCAGGTTGGTTCTATCCCTTCTCTCCAGGCACAGGTGTGGGTGGTGGCCTGGGAGCGCAGAGGGGATGGGGTGGCCTGGGGCTGCCACTGGTTGTGGAAGGGCCTCTTCTGTCCTACAGCATGGGTTTGCAGGGACTTTCCTTTTTCTATCTGGAGTCACCAACCTGCATAAAAGCAGCCATTTGGGGACACATTAATGATTAACAGAAAACATTTCCAGTTAGATTCCCAGGTCTTTCCAGTGCCTCTTCCAAGTTGGCTTCCTAAGAGAATCTGAAAGTCTTTTTAAAGCCATAACAAAACTATATGGGCCTCAGGGCAACCAAAAATGTCCTTCTGAGGTTCAGTTTTAGCTATTGTATTTTAGATGGTAAGCATCTCTGGTGGCTTCTGTCTTTGGGCCAGTGGCCAGGGTCAGGGTGGGGCTCTTAGACACTTGGTGTTGGGACATCGACATTTCAGGCCCCCAGTGGGAATGAGGTGGGAATTGTAGAGAACAGCCTCTGAACTCACTCACTTCTCTCCTCAAGCTGATGACTGCCTGCCAGAGAAGGAGATGGAGGGCCTGATGGCCTGGATGAGAAATGTGCTGGGATCGCGTGTCACCAACGTGAAGGTGAGACCTGCTGGAGGTAGGCCACTCCTTGGCTGCCAAGGCTCCAGTAACCGCACGGCTGGCTAGCCTGCTGGCTCCGAGACGCAGGCCTGGTGGGAGTTCTCCCAGTGGCGGGTGAAGCTGTGGAGGAGGCCAGGCATGTCACCGCCACTTCTGTGTGTGTGCTTACATGGTGTAGCCACATATGCCCAAGGGTGTTGCTGGGCAGGACAGGCAAGCTCGGCTGGTTGTTTTCTCCGCTTTTTAAAGCAGGTGGGAACTGAGAAAGTGGAAGTGAGCAGCCAGTGGCCCAGTGGGCAGGTAGAGAAGAGGGGTCCCCAGCTGGCTACACCAAAGCCATTCGGGTCCAGGCCCAAGAGGACCTGTAGTGGCCGAAGACACAAGTGGTTCCACCCCAGCCCTTGGGGAACTTATGGTCTTGCTGGGGTTCTTCTGGGAGGGGCTTCAGAGAGCTAGGAATAGACAGGTCCAGCTCAGAGCTACAGGAGAAAGCCAGCCACCAGAGACCAGTATCCATTGCAAGGTCACTGGCTCAGGGACAGTCCAGTAATTGCCCCAAGGGACAGGCAAGTGTGCAGGGTGGGGATGGCTGAGAGGAGAGGAGGGTGGGCTTGGGTGGCTCTGTAGGAGTTTGCGGCAGGACTCTGAGTGAGAGAGATGGGCACAGATTGAAAGAGGAGGCACTTGTGGTAGGGAGCATCAAGAACCAAGGCACGCAGCCCTGACCGGTGTGGCTCAGTGGGGCTCAGTTGATTGAATGTCCTCCCGCAAAGTGAAAAGCCACTGGTTCGATTCCCAGTCAGGGCGCCTGCCTGGGTTGCAGGCCCTGGCCCCATTTGGGGGGTGTGCGAGAGGCAACAGGTTAATGTTTCTCTCACACATCAATGTTTCTCCCTCTTTTTCTTCCTCCTTTACCCTCTTTCTAAATATAAGTAAATACAATTTAAAAAAACAAGGCATGCAGCCAGGGTTTCTCTGTGTAACACATTCACTGTGTCCACTCTTTATAATAGAGACTCATTTAAGCCTCTGGTGACCAGGAGGGAGGTAGAATCAGCCCCATCCTATGAGGACAGGAGGCAGAGTGCATACCCAGGCTTGAGTTGGGGCTCAGGTGCTTCTCAGTGCCATGCTGCCAGGAAGGGCACACCCTGAGCCCAGCATGCTTAGTAGCCTCTCTGGTGTAAGTCTGGAAGCCAGAAGCCTGTAGGGTGGGCGAAGGGGAAAGTCTGATCAAGGAGTGAGGATTGTGACCGCTTGCTGGGAAAAGACATATTTATGAAGTCAGGCAAAGAGGGAGCCACACAAGGGGTGGGTGAGAGTAGGGTCTGCAGGAAGGAGGCTCCAGCCATCTGGAAGGATGGGATTGGGGGAAGGGACTGCAGACAGACATGTGGAGAGGCTGGGCCTGGAGAAATGGAACAGCCAGGCCTAGGTAGTCTTAGCTGCTGGAGGACTTGGCGTTGGCCCCTGTGGAGGAGAGAGATGCAGATGACACCAGGCGAGATGGACCTTGAGTAGTAATTGACACATTAGAAACTGGTGACTCTGGGGAATAGAAGAGGTAGCCCAGACGCTGTTCTAGGAACTTGGTACGGGGCAGCAGGCCAGGCTCCCTTCTCGATCGTGATGATTGCGAAGGAGGTCTGAGTGTTTGTCCCTGGAAACATGTTCTCCTTGTCATCTGGGGAAGCTTCACACTTGGTTAAGACTGCCAGCCCAGGGTCCCTCACTTCAGGGTAACTCGTCCCAGGGTCCCCCTCACCCCTGGTCCCCTGGCCTTGCTTACAGGTGACTCTTCGACTAGACACCCACCCTGCCATGATCACTGTGCTGGAGATGGGGGCCGCGCGGCACTTCCTGCGCATGCAGCAGCTGGCCAAGACGCAGGAGGAGCGCGCTCAGATCTTGCAGCCCACGCTGGAGGTCAACCCCAGGTAAGGCTGTGGCCCCTCAGGCCCTTGGTGCCCAGGAACAGCATGTGTGTTTCTAGCCTGCCAGGTGCTCCTTTAAAATTGTGTTTCTATTCATAACACACAGGAAAAGTGCATAAAGCTTATGTACAGTTGGATGAATGTACTGTACATTACAGTACCCGTGTAATAAAACTATTCAATTTAACTTTAAACTATATCCATGCAAAGTTAAAAAATAAAAAAAGAACTTGACGGCCCTCAGATGCTCCCCATTTTTTTGCCATTGGAACTCTGTCCCTCTCAGGTACCCACAGTCCTGACTTGTGATGATCATCACTTTGCTCTGCGGCCCGTTTGTGCATGCTTAACAAGCTGGGTTTCACCTGTTTGAGTGAAATCTTACTTTCTTCACTCAAGTGTGAGAAACCTCTGTCCCTGCCAGGGGTGGGCTATAGTTTATTTTCATAGCTGAGTACTCCTCATGGGTTGAATCTGCCTCAGCACAATTATTTATTCTATTTTGACAGACATTCGGGTTGTTTCTCTTTGGGGCAGTTAGGAACAGGTTGCTCTGGACATTCTTGTCCCTGTGCTGACACACGAGTGTGTGTCTCTGACTTGTGCGCCCAGGCGGGAAACTGCTGTACACTTAGCTGGGGTGGTCGTGCCCAGCTGCCCCCGGCGTGCTGGTGCTGGCTCCCCACCGCAGAGCCTGAGACGCCTTGGCTTTCTCGTGACACAGGCTGTGAGACTTTGCTCTTGTTCCTGGTGCATTCTTTTTTAAAGATTGATTTGCAGTTATGTTATATACTTCATCAGTTACAAATTTCTCTTCTCTTTTCACTTGCATTAAGATGTCTCTTTTTTCCCTTCTAGAGTCTAATTTTTTAATTTAAATCATTTTATTCTTGTTCAATTACAGTTTGTATTTTCTCCCCACCCCTCCCCCTGCATTAAGATGTCCTTTGATGAGGAGTTTTTAATTTCAATAAAATCAAATTCGTAACTTTTTGTTACGCGCTTGTATGTGTCTTAAGAAATCTATTGCTCTGGCCAGTGTGGCTCAGTTGGTTGGAGCATCATCCTGTAACCAAAAGGTCATGGGTTCAATTCCTGGTCAGGGCACATACCTACGTTGGGGGTTCGATCTCTGATTTGGGTGCATTCAGTCCCTGGTCTGGGCGCAACCAGTCGATGTTTCTCTCTCTTATCCTCTCTCTAAAAGCAATGAAAAAATGTACTTGGGTGAGGATTAAAAAAGAAGAAAGAAAGAAATCTATTGCTGCCCTGGCCGATGTTGCTTGGTTGGATCGTTGTTCAGTAAACTGAAAGGTTGTGGGTTCAGTTCCCAGCCAAGGGCACATAACTAGGCTGTGGGTTCACTCCCCAGTCAGGGCACATGCGAGGCAACTGAATGATGTTTCTCTCTCACGTCAATGTCTTTCTCCTTCTCTCTCCCATTCCCTTCCCCTCTCTGTAAAATTAATAAGCATGCCCTCAGGTGACAATTAAAAATAATCTATCGCCAGAATCATGAATTTATTCTGTCCCCTCCCCAGCGATCCAAATTGCCTTCTCCATCAGAGTGTCAAGTGTCCCTACATGTGTCCGGTCTGTCTGTGGCTGTGCTGCATTGTCTGAAACCCCCAGCTGAGGCCGGTCACTCAGTGACTGACTGCTCCCCTGTGTTCCTGCAAGTTCGTCTTGGCTACTCTAGGTCCTCACTTGTACACAAATTAATTTCAAGGGTCAATATATTTTATGATATCAGTTCTTTCTGAGAGTATATTTATAATATCAATTCTTTCCACCCATGTACATAATATATATGTACTAGGTCTTATTTAATGTCTTTTGTTAACTTATGTCTTCTGTAGAGTTCCTATACATTTTTTGTAGTTATTCTTCGATGTGTTGTACTTATTGGATATTTTGAAATTTTTTAACTGAAGACAAGTTTTTTTAAAAATTGATTTTATATATAGCAGTAATTTTTTTAAATGAAATTACATAAACACTTTACCAAAAAATGTCACAGAAATTTAAACAAGATCCATAGTCTTACCCTCACAAGTCACTGTAGCTGATTTGGTCTGTTCTTTGGGACTTCTATCTCATATTTTGTGGGTATTTTTTATATATGTTACATGTCTAATTTTTTCATTTATCACTTTATATTTTTCCATGTTGCTTTATAACCATAAATTTTCTTTTTTATAAACTACTGGGGAGAAGAGGGAAGTGCCTTTTACATTTTCTGAGCTAAATACTTACTGGTTGGAAGATGCTAATTTGGCTTGTGGCTACTCCTATGGTGAGCTGACACCTTGCCATAAGAGCTACCCCGGTCTGTGTGGTGTGAGCACCTCCCTCTCTGAGAAAGAATGCGGCTTCCAGCCGAGTCCCTGACAGAGATGGATGCTTATTCCAACTGGACACCCACTTGATTTTATTAACCAGTTCTGCACAAAAGTGGGTTCATAAGAATTGTGTGGAAGTGATTGTTTCTATTGCTGTAAGGCTTTATTTATTTGTTTTTTAAAAGTTTATTGGTTTTGGGGGCTGGGAGAGAGAGAAGCATTGATTGGGTGCCTTCCATATGCGCCCCAACTGGGGATCGAAACCGCAACCCAGGCACGTGTCCTGACCGGCAGTCAAACTCCCAACCTTTTGATGTACAGGACGACGCCCAACCAGCTGAGCCACACTGGCTACGGCAGGCTTTATTTTTTAAATGCTATTTGCCTTTAACATTAGTAATATATTCACATGGCAGAGAATTCAAAAGCATCGAAGTTTATAGTAAAATTTCCCTCCTACCTTTGTCCCCAACCATGTTAGGTTTTGCGTGTATCTCTCTAGAGATACCGTGCACATGAGTGATCGGGGTCATCTGGCACTCCCTGTCACCCAGGCGGAAGCTTGTGTTCAGGTGTCCTCACCTTGCTTTTTAAAAAGTGTTTCTGATTGTAAACAGAGCTGTGAGGAAAGGGAATTGCTAAGTCTCAGAGCACTGTCCACAGTAAACAGATTCCGGTTGGCTTTAGCAGTTAGACAAATATTCGTTTCCCTCAGGGTTTTCAGTCTTATCAAACTTCTTAATTTTTGCCATCCTCCTAAGTGAGAAATTATAATTTTGATGTACATTTCTTATGAGTAAGGTCAGATACCATATTTATGGAATTTTTCCTGTGCAGAAAAAATTTCAATTTTTATGTTGTCTGAGTTATACCATTTCCTTTTTGACTCCTGGGTTTGTATTGGGTTGGCCAAAAAGTTTGTAGGGTTTTTTCTCATAAGATGTCTGTAATAGTAGCTCTTAGTTGTCTTGAACTCCATTCAAAACAATTTTGTTAAATTGTATTGTGACAGCTGTCATATCAGCATGCATTTTTAAAAAATTATCAAATTGATGAATTTTTGTGTAGCAACTTTAATATTGAAAATGTGAAAAATATACAACATTTTTGGCATATTTTGCTTTATTATTTTTAGACTGGTAAAATGCAACTGACATGAATAAAAAGATTTGTGCAGTGTATGGAGAAGGTGCTGTGACTGATTGAATGTGTCAAAAATGGTTTGCGAAGTTTTGTGCTGGAGATTTCTCACTGGACGATGCTCCATGGTCAGGTAGACTGTGAATTTAATAGTGATCAAATCAATACATTAATTGAGAACAGTCAGCATTATACCATGTGGGAAATAGGCAACATACTCAGAATATCCAAATCAATAAAGTTATTGGTGAAAATGAAAAATATGTCTTTTATGGGGGGAAAAAAAAACCCACGAATTTTTTTGGCCAACCCAATATTTTGCTTGGAAAGGCTTTTTCTTCTTAGATTATAAAACGTTTCTTCCCTGTGTTGTTCTAAATTTTTACACTTAACACTCGATCTTCTGGAATAGCTTTGGTCTAAAGAATGTGGTGGGAATCTAACTTTATTATTTTCTGGTTGGCTGGCCTGTCATTCTATGTTTTCCACTCTTGTGAAATGCTGTCTTTAATCAGGTACAAATTAAATTCCCATGTGTTTGTAGCTCTTTGTACATTGTTGACTTTTTTGCACTTAACTGTTGCCTTTTCATTTTCCAGAACTAAACTGTTTTATTACTGGAACTTTATAATATGTTTTAATACCTGGAACTTCTCCCTCAGCTTCTCCTGGCTCTTTTCCTCCAAGTTCAGTTTATTTATGAATTGTATATTAGATTGTTTAGGCATAAAATTAAATTTTTAGTGTAAAAGAAACATATTAAATGTATGGGTTAATTTAGGGGAAGTTTCATCTTTAATTACAGTCTCTTTACTTAAGCACCAACATGTGCCTTTTTAAATACTAACTGCTCTCCCTTCAGTGTTTACTTTAGATTAATTGTGGTACTTACTGCATTTTCTAACATCAGAACTCTTGTGTGTTCCTTTGAGTATGTAATCAACCATACTATCTGTCAATGATCATTTACTTTGTTCTTTTATGTGCCTCTTTTTTTATACTGGACTTTCCTGTTGTTACACAGTTGTGAATGTTCTGATAACTCCAACTGCTCAGAAGTTAGAGGCCCTTGTGCTGGGGTGCACAGCCCTGAGCCTCCTTCTGGGGCTTTCTGTTGCAGGCACATGCTGATCAAGAAGCTCAGTCAGCTGAGAGAGAGTGAGCCTGACCTGGCCCAGCTGCTCGTCAATCAGGTGAGTCCCTGGAGCCTGGCCTAGTGCACGAGAACAGAGGGCTGCCAGCTCTGCGAGCCTGCCTCTTCCTTGGAGGTTGGGCAGCTCGGTTTGCTGTGAAACCGTTTTAAGGAGGAACAGCTCCTTCCCTGTCTTCTCTCTGCATTAAAATGTCCCTCCGTTGGAACCAGGCAAGGCCCCCTCCCATTAACAAGGTCACCACCCTGCCTTTCAGATCTATGAGAACGCCATGATCACAGCAGGGCTCGTGGATGACCCCCGGTCAATGGTGGGCCGCCTGAACGACCTGCTTGTCAAGGCTCTGGAGCGACGCTGATGGGGAAGGCTGGCCCCTGCAGTCCAGGGGCACAGCACGGCAGCCGCGGGAGCCCCACACCTTCCCTGCACCAGGGGAGGTGGCAGTGGAACTGGGTGCCTCTGCTGTGGGAAGAGTGGGAAGGAATGACTGGATGCCACCAATGAGAACATCCTCTTTTGAGCTTTATTTACTTAAACTAAAAAGCATTTCTTAACCTAAATGTTAGACTTTGTATGCTTACTGTAAGTCACTGTTGACACAACCCTATGCTTATGATGGAAGCAGGGACAGTGAGAAAAAGCCTACTTTCTACCCCCTTCCTCAAGCTGGTGTAGCAGTCAGGGGGACAGTGGACAGGGGAGGGAGGGGGCGCTGGCCCTGTGCTCAGTGAACTCGCCCTGGGTCCCTAAACTCCATCCCCAGAACCTGAACAGGACAACAGGATCATCCAGCATCTTCAGTACTTTGTGCAGCCCCCAGGAGTGGCCACAGGCAAGCTACAGAAGCTAGAGGTCTCCCGCCAGGGCCCCAGACCTGGTCTCATCAGGTCCTTCTCAGCGTCACCTCCACTGGGTAATGGTCGCTGATGGCTTGGGCCTGTGGGAAAACCTGCAGTGAACCCTGGGATGCCCGTGCCCCTAGAGCTCCCAGGGCTGTGGACAAGGGGTTCCTTCAAGTCAACAAAAACAGCAATTGCTGTAAGTCCCGTGGGTCTGGATGTCACTCCACCCCTGCGTCCTAGGCCCCCATTAGAGCTATATTCGGCAAAGGGTGGTCACGTACAGTCTGGTTGCTGAGTCCATATGCAGCTTGGAAGTCGAAAGGAGCAGCTGAGTAGGGAACAATGGCATGTTGGAGCAGAGTTCCAGCGACCACAATCCTGCAGCACCAGACACAAGCAAGTCCTCCTTCAGCCCACTGTCTGGTTCTGCACACGTAAACCTCAGATCCTGGCATGTCCTGCCAGCTCATCCTAACAAGCGTTCCCTCAAGAAGCTGAGCTGAGGAACCTGAGCACCTCACTGAGCCCAAGCACCTGGCCTTCACCGTCAGTTCCAAACAAGGAGGCTGCAGGGGCCAGCTCCCATCTGACCTATGCGGCCCTTGGGTGTCATTGCTCAGGGAGGGCCCCCTGCTCCTGCCCCACCCCCGCCCTTGCCCCAGGCCAGGACTAGCCTTGTCTTGTGCCTGGCCAGACTCAGCTTTGGGTGTGCCCAAACTGGGCACCATCGTCTGACCTGTGCACCTGAGACCGCTCAGAGGAGAAAACTAGCATCGTGATATCCTCACGTATTCCACTTCATAAGTGGCCGGAAAAGCTCAGGAGGGGTGAGTGTCTCCTCAGAGTTGTTGGGAACCATTTCTGAAGCTGAGCCTGGATAGAAGTCACAGCTGCTTGTGGAGGTGTCTCCACCCCTACCCAGGGCCTGTAGCACCCATGGGGCACTCGGACCCTGCTCACCTGTCGTAGGCACAGTGTGTGGATGTGACCGTGGTGTCAGCAGTGTCAGGAATCAGCCACTGGAAGGTAGGGCTTGTGCGCAGGCGGATGGACGCCCAGTGTGAAGGGGTCACGTAGCTGCAGCCGGCATTGAAGTCACCCATCAACATGACATCCTAGCAGGAGACACCAGTGGGTTGGTCCATGGACAGAACAGGGCCCTTAGGAGCCCAGTCCAGCGTGTGGGATCTCACCTCCATGTCCCACTTCTGGCGGACATCCAGGTAGACATCGTAGAGAGAGTTGATCTCAGCCACAGCATCCAACGGGGCCGCATGTAGGGGGATGATGGCAAACTCCTTGACCTCTAAGGAGAAGGTAGTTGTGCTACGCGAGGAGTGGGGGAGTTGGGGCACTGTCCTGGTCCAAGGGTGCATTAGCCTGGCTCGGTCATGTGTCCAGGGCTGGGATGGAGGGTACATGAGACAGTTCAGGGTGTGGGGGTAGGCATTTCTCCAAGTAACTTCAATGTAAGACCAAAACACAGGGGCGGGGAGGGGAGCAAACCTCCTGAAGGAGTGTGTGGCAGGGGTTTACTGTGATGGGGGTCTTCAAGGTGTTCTGGGAGGGGTCAGGGCCCTCTTGGCCGGGCAGAGGAGCCTCTGCGGCAGCAGCACTCACCGGTGAATGGGGAGGAGAACTTGACAACTGCTGGCTCGCGGCTGAAGGTGTCGTTCCCACAGGGCTCACAGCCATCGTCATACTGGTAGGAGTCCAGCACCATCACCTGGTCAGGTCTGAGGAAGGCCAGGCCAGAGGGTGCTTACCCTGGGGCTGGGATGGCTGTCTCATCTTGCTAAACCCACCTGTTGCAGCGGTCAGGGCCCAGTCTAAGCTTGGATGTCACACAGACCCACCAGCCTGAAGCTCCTGGCCATCTGTGTCCTCTTGTCCCTGCCCAGGTGATGAGGCCTTGGGGCACAGCAAGCATTTGGGAGGGTGGGCAGCCCAACTTGGACCCTGTTCTGTGGCCTCCAGTTCCTTCCCCCACCCCAGAAGGAGGAGTCTCGTGGGCTTTCTAGAACACTGCCCCCCCCACCTTCCATCAGAAACCTCAGAGGTGGCAGCCTGTCAGTGCCCGTGCTTCACCTGAACAGGAAGAGGTAGCGCTCCTTGTAGCTGTTGCGGCCCAGCGGCTCACTGGCTACATAGTGGTAGGTGTTGGGGTTGTCTCTAGGTTGAGGAAACAAATGTACCAGCCAGGGGACCCACAGGACACATCCTGCTGCCTCCTGCAGGGCTCTTGCCCATACCAGTGTCCCTGGGGCCTACCCAAAGTGGCACCGTACCCTGAAGGGATGGTCACTGTCCCCCTGTGCTCCCCCAGGACCCCGTCACCTTCACTCACTGATTGAGTCTGTCCAGCAGCTTCCCCACAGCTGTCAGGTGGTTGTCTCTGACCTCCTGGACCAGGACGATGTCATAGCGGCTCAGGATCTGGGGACAGGGCCACAGCAGTGCTAAGCAGGGACAGGCTGGGTGGAGACTGGCACCTGAGCCCTGCCTGCTCCAAGTCCCTGCAGGAGCCAAGCTGCTATTGCCCAGGGCGCTTTCACAACCGTTTGGTCTACAACCTGATGTCAGCCACAGGAGTGACAAGGGCCCTGGCCCCACAACTGACTGGAGGCTGAGAGCAGAGGCCTGAGAGTCTGGGATCACCTTCAGGACAGACCACTGGCCCAGTGTTCACTGGGCCTTTCAGAGCACCCCCTCACCCTGCCCCAGGTTCCTTGGGGACAGGTTAGTTTGGACCCACCTGCACGATGTAGTTGGAGATGGTGGCATTGGACATCTTGGTCTCCCCGAAAGACTGGATGTTGAAGGCGGCTATTCTCAGGGGCAGGGCCATGTGCAGCACACCAACTAGGGTGAGCAGCACCCCCATCAGCCTAGCACCCTTCATTCTAAAGGAGGAGGGACATTTGCATGTGGGTCTGGGTTAGCAGGCAGTACCCCATCTTCCCTCAGAGTCCGTCCACATGGAGCTGGTGGAGCGCAAGGCCGAGTAACTGTCCTCATGGGCAGTGCTGCGGAGCCAGGGTGAACCTCAGCCCTCTCGCCAGCCTCCAGAAAGCCAGACTCCAGCACCAAGGCAAGGATCCTGGGGTCTTCTCACCCCTGCACCCTCCAGAAGATAAGCTCCAGTAGGTCACCAACTGGAAGGGTCACCAACTGGAAGAGGTGGTCGGCTAGCGGTGAGACACTGGCTCACTGCCATCCCTGCTCCAGGGACCCACCTGGCCAAAACTGGCCAAGGCTCTTCCCAGCTTGGCCACGGTCACACTGAGGGACCCTGCTAGGCCTCCAGGCATGGTGCCCAACCTCCAACTGGCCACAAGTCACACAGCCTTCGGGCACTGGACACTCACCTGCAAGGTGACTTCCACCAAAGATGATGAGAATTCTCCCAAGAACCAGGAGTTGATATTTGATGCCAATTTTCTCCTTTTGTTGCTTTAAGAAAAATAATTTATGAAGGTGAGTCTACTGAGACACAAAGCTGAGAGGCCGTGCAGAGCTGCTGCAGCCCTGAACCCCACACAGGGAGTGCTCGTTCCTCTCGGGGTTTTAAAGGTTTAGGCAGCTGTGACCTTTCTAGGGGCATCACCTCAAGGACACAGAATAGTGGCGCTGCCTGTGTGGCCTTCCCACTCAGGTAAATGGTTGGCATGTGTTTATTTTAACAGGCACAGTTTCTTGGTGCTATAAAAAGCACCTAGTGATATTTGCTTTTAGTTTTAAAAAGTCTAATAAAAGTCCAAAGGCTCGCGTGTCCTTCACATGTGCTGCTCTCCCAGCAACAGGGAGCAGGTGTGCTGGGGGGGGTGGGACCTGCTGCCTCCATTTGCAGGACTTGAGATGACCTTGGAGCCAGTCGTTAAGACCAGGTATCCCACGCTGCATGCTGCGAATGGAGCTCCTGGTGCTCCGAGGCCCAGGAGCACACCAGGCCTCGTACCAATACCAGCCCCTGCTTCTTAATCCCTCAGCTGCGAGGGCTGCAGGCAGCGTGGCTAGAAGCTGGGGCCCTGTGATATACATGTGCAACGTAGCATTGGGAGCTGCAGTGCCTGGGTGTCAGGAATGGGTGGGGACTGCAGGGCCCACCTTGGTTGCCAGCAAGGCAATAAAGAACCTTCTCTGGGTAGGAAGAGAGCCTGCGCATTCTAGGCGCAGGTGACCTGAGTCACAAGGATACAGGCAGCAACCAAGGGCCTGTGACAGGCCTTGGGTCCAGTCATTTCTTTTTGGAACCCTTGGTTTTCACATTTGTATTAATTTCTTGTGGCTGCTATAATACGTTACCATAAACTTGACGGCTTAAAACAATAGAGCCCTAATTGGTGTGGCTCAGTGGGTTGGGCATCATCCCACAAACCGAAAGGTTGCCGGTTTGATTTCTGGTCAGGGCACACATCTGGGTTGCAGGCCAGGTCCCCTGCTGAGGGTGTATGAGAGGCAACCGATTGATGTTTTTCTCCCTTTCTTCCACCTTTCCCCTTTTTCTAAAAATAAATAAATACAATCTTTAAAAAAACAAAATTATTCTCTAACAGGTTTAGAGGGCAGAGTCCGAAACCTATTGCACAGAGCTGGGATCGGGGTGTGGTGGGGTTGCACCCCCTCCAGAGGCTCTGCGGGGTCTTTCCTGCCTCTTCAGCTTCTGGCAGCTCCTGATATTCTTGGTTTGTGGCCACATGGCTCCAGTCTCCGCCTCCATCTTCACACTACCTTCTCTGTGTCAGTTCTCCCCAGCCCCTCAGAGGGAGACAGGTGATTGAATTTAAGGTCCTCCCAAATATTCGAGGACCCTCTCCCCATCTCAAGATCCTTAATCACATCTGCAGTCATTTTGGCCATGTAGTTTCAGATTCCACATTTCAGGTTCACAGGTTCCAGGAATTAGGACATGGATACCTTTTGGGGCACCATTATGCAGCGCACCGCCCATGCACATTGGGTGGACTGGGTTCCTCCCTGGGACGGAACGGTCTCACTGTGTGAAAGTGGTGCAGGGCCGCGGCCGAGTCAGTAGGCACCAAGGTCAAAGTCACAAAAGTGCTACAGGTCAGGCCAGCTTGCCATAAAGCAGGAGGATGTTGACGGGATTATTAACAGTTTATTAAGTAAATCAACTTCACAAGACCAGAACCCCCTGAAGTAATGAAAATGTGCTGACGGACAGCCCTGGCTGTCAGCACGAACGCTGGCCAGCTCATGTGTCCTTTGGTAAGGCCTCTGTGAGCTGGAGTCAGGCGGCCTGGCCCTCAAGCTTCCAGAAGCCCCACTGTAGCCTTTTGCAAAGGTTTGATCGCTGATTCTCCCATTTTCAATCCCTGAGTGTAGCTTGAAGCATTTCAAAATCCAGATGCCACACCAAGCAAGACCACTGGCCTAGATTCCTTTCTTCCAGGAGTTTCTTTCCTGGACACACTTGCCAGACCTTTTGAGGGGCGCACATGAGCAAACCTGGAGGGCAGTCCCTGGTCCAGTTTTTGGCCAGACACAGAACACTGACCACAGGTCACGGCTCACGGTGTAGGTACCTGGCCACCTCAGTTCTCAGCATGTGGGACACGGGTACCTGTCTGTTGGCACCACTGCCCTCCTCTGAACCAAATGCTGCCCTTTCTTTCTAGAGAGCTCCCAGCCATGGTCCCTGCCCTCTCCCCACACACCAGAAGGTCCCGACTTTGGCCCCACTGGTAAGAGCCAACATGTGGCCATGTTGGCCGCCTATGGGGCTGGGCCTGCATGAGAGGCAGCACAGGCTGGAGAAGAGCCTGGCCCCGGAAGCAGGGATTCTGGGAACCTGGAGCAGGTTCATTCACTGCACCATCAACCACTTCGCACCTCAATGTCTTCATCTATAAGAAAGGGATAAAGCCATCACTGCTTTCCTCTTCAGTTTACGTTAAGAATCAATGGATATAACATTATTCCACTTGTTATTCTAGAAGAATCATTTCATACCTTAAAAATCCACCTATCGCTAAGACCCTATCAGATGGTGTCTTTCCATCACTTCTTTCCCTTTCCCTCATGGACCTCTTTTTTATCAGTCAACTGTTGCTGTGTAAAAAGCAATCCCAAAATTCAATGGGTACCATAATGTGCATTTTCTTCTTGCTCATTGGCCCACAGATCAGCTGGAAGGGCTCTGTTCCCTGGACCTCTTCTGGGGCCAGGCTGAGGGGCTGTGGCTACCCAGGGCCTGCCCATCTAATGTGGTAGAAGGTAAAAACTTCCCTAGGGGTAAACTAATACATGATGCTTCAGCCTGGAATATGCATGTTGCCATTTCTTCCCACATTCTCTTGGTCTTAGCTGGCAACAGGGACAAGCCCAATGCCAATGACAGGAGTCAGGGACTCCTGCACCGGGTCCACACTGGAGGCACAGAAGGGGTGCAAGGGAAGGAAAGGGGCTTCTGGCATTTTTCAAAACCACATCAGCAGGAAAATGGGCACTGACAGCAGACCACTTTCCTGATCAGAGTGAGCTATTTTAACATTAACCCTGAGAGTCTGCCAGCCTCTTTGGCTGAACATGCTCCACATACAGGTAGGGAAAATGGCTAAACATGCTCCAGATACAGGTAGGGAAAACAGCACATCACAATGAAGTCGGAGTCATTCTTGAGTTCTGTGGCTAAAATCAAAGAATAAAGAAAAAAATCCTCTAAGCACTGAGGCTGGTAACAAACAGCTTCAAAGGAAACCTGACATGTGCAGGCTGTCAGGCTTTAGGTGATAATGAGTGCCATGAGGCTGGCGACGTGCCCCCCAGAGCTGTGGGGGCCAGCATGTGGCCCAGGGGAGAGGGGTGTCCACCGACCCAGAGGGAAGCATGCAGGGCTCGGAGCTCTGGTTTCCAAACGTGTGCTGAGGTGCCCTGGCCCCACAGTGAAGTCTGGCACCACAGGGCACTTTTTACTTTTGAGGGGAAGAGTAATTTTCAACATTTTTGCACATCTCATGGTTTCAAAATATCTTGCTACATTCCTTTCTGTGATTTCATGTCGCTGCAAAGCTAGGTTTCTGGAAGTTATTAATAAAGCAAATACTGTATGGAATCAGTGTGTAACAGATTTAAGAAAAACCTGACAGGACTTCCGGCCAAGATGGAGGCGTAGGTGGACACACTATGCCTCTCGCAACCAAAATTAAGGACAACAAAGATTTAGAATAAAGAAAACAACCAGAACTCACAGAAAATTGAACTGTATGGAAATCCAACAACCAACCATCCAGACGGGTAAGAGGGGCGGAGTCGCGGCAGGAAAAAGTGGAGGTGTGGACCAGGCACGCAGGCAGCAGTGGCTGACAGACCCCGGGCACGGGGTGGCAACTGTGCAGATCTAGTGAGGCCGCGCAAGGTGGCTGGCTGACCAGGTGGTCCCACATTCACCCACAGATAATCCAGGTGAAGGGGAAGCAGTGGAAGGGACTGGAATCCAAGAGAGAGCAGAGCAAGCACCATTGTTCCCTCTCGGACCGCACCCCCACATACAGCATCACTACCCAGCGACTGGGCTGCCCCACCCTGGGGAACACCTAAGGCTCTGCCCCTCACTACGTAACAGCCACGACTAGACAAAAAAAAAAGCAGAAACAAAAATGGCTCAAACCAGAGAACAAATCAAAGCCCCAGAGCCGCCAATTCATCTAAGTGACGAAGAGATAGCCAACCTATCAGATGCATAGTTCAAAACACTGGTGATCAGGATGCTCACAGAATTGGTTGATTTTGGTCACAAATTAGATGAAAAAAGGAAAGCTACAATAAGTGAAATAAAGAAAAACGCACAGGGAACCAATAGAGATGGGAGGAAAACTGGGACTCAAATCAATGGAGTGGACCAGAAGGAAGAAAGAAACAACCAAACAGAAAACAAGGAAGAAACAAGAATTCAAAAAAATGAGGGGAGGCTCGGGAACCTCCAGGACATCTTTAAACATCCCAACATCCGAATTATAGGGGTACCAGAAGGGGAAGAGGAAGAGCAACAAGTGGAAAACTTATTTGAACAAATAATAAAGGAGAACTTCCCCAATCTGGCAAAGGAAAGAGACTTCCAGGAAGTCCAGGAAGCTCAGAGAGTCCCAAAGAAGCAGGACCCAAGGAAGAACACACCAAGGCACATCATCATTACATTAGCCAAGATTCAAATGAAGGAGAGAATTCTAGAAGCAGCAAGGGATAAAGGCAGAGTCACCTACAAAGGAGTTCCCATCAGACTGTCAGCTGATTTCTCAAAAGAGACCTTATAGGCAAGAAGGGGCTGGAAAGAGGTATTCCAAGTCATGAAAGTCAAGGACCTACATCCAAGATTGCTCTATCCAGCAAAGCTGTCATTTAGAATGGAGGGGAAGATAAAGTGCTTCTCAGATAAGGTCAAGTTAAAGGAGTTCATCATCCCCAAGCCCTTATTATATGAAATGTTAAAAGGACTTATCTAAGAAAAAGAAGATAAAAAATATGAACAGTAAAAAGACAGCAAACTCACAGGTATTAGCAACCACACCTAAAACAAAAGCAAACTAAGCAAATTACTAGAACAGGAGCAGAACCACACAAATGGAGATCACATGGAGGGTTTGCAACAGGGGAGTGAGAAGAGGAGAGAGGGGGAAAAGGTACAGTGAATAAGTAGCATAGACGGTAGGTAGAAAATAGAGGGAGGGCAAGAATAGTGTGGGAAATGTAGAAGCTAAAGAACTTATGACACATGGACATTAACTAAAGGGGGGAATGTGGGTGGGAGGGGGTGTGCAGGGTGGAGGAGAATGAAGGGGGAGAAATGGGACAACTGTAATAGCGTAATCAATAAAATGTATTTTTTAAAAGAATGAAAAAAACATTTTCAGGAAAAAAAAGAAAAAAAGAAAAACCTGACAGGCACACACATTTTATTTGTAAGTAATTGTGTCTATTTACAAATGAAATGAAAAACATTTTCTTTAAATTTATATGTATTACTTTTCCAAATGTTTACTGTAAGTTGCTAGGACATAAATACCAAGTTGTTTGGACTTATAAATGAAACTGTTAGGCATTTCTTTTGGCCTAAGGGTCCCTTTAAAATACTGAACCTTTAAGTAGAGGTGCTGTGAACTGGGACTGTTTGGGATTTAACATACAAAGTGTGCCTGCATTACTAGACCACATATATCTTAGTATACTGATACACTTTCTTGTGTGGCTTTCATCATTTACAACATATTAAATATCTTGTCACAAACAATTTTCAAGTCTACAAACTGCTAAGGAGATGAATAATTTCAAGTCTACAAAGTTCAATAGATTAAACATCTCAAGTTCAATAGATTAAACATGTTTAATTGCACAAGAGTTCACACCGATGTGAAAAGCTCATTGGTCACCTTTGGGAGCTTAGTTGTTATTCTGCAACTGGCAAACAAAGTCAGAGAATTAAGAACCTACCCTGCCTTTCCCATGCACATCACACCACCGAGATGAAACTGCGCTTTATGGAGGAGTATTCCAGCTGAACAGTGAGGAACAACTGCTAGAATTTGAGATTCGGTGATTTGCATCCCCTAACCTGTGCACTGATCATCAATGGCTACAACTGGCCTCCAGGCCAGAGAATACAACAGTACTTTGGAAGAAGCTTGCCAAGACTGTCTTAAATCTGATCAAACCTCTAGGGACAGAGGCTTGTGGTCACCAACATTATGGGGACACAGCACAATCCAGACTGTAGGAAACTATAGGAACAAGAATGATCTCACCAATAAATTTTAAGGGGAAAAAAACAGAAGAGAAGAGGAATTAACAGATTGAAAAGAAACTTGAGATACATCACTAAATTCAGTATTTGATCCTTGTCAGGATCCTATTAAACATTAAATTCTTTAACCATTTAAAAAAAACCACTGCCTGCCGCCCTGGCTGGTGTGGCTCAGTGGATTGAGTGCCAGCCTGAGAACCAAAGGGCCACCAGTTCAATTCACAGTCCAAGGCACACGCCTGGGTTGTGGGCCAGGTCCTCAGTAGGGGGCGTGAGAGAGGCAACCACACATTGATGTTCCTTTCCCTCTCTTTCCCTTCCCCTCTCTCTAAAAATAAATAAATAACATCTTTAAAAAATATAAAAATAAAATTTAAAAAAACACTGATTAATAAATCATTTAAGATGCAATCAGAGAAATTCAAACACTGATCTGGTAAATGGAAATATTAGATTCTTAGGTTTGATAATGCCATTATAATTATGCTTTCAATGATCCTTAGGTTTCAATGCCACACTGAAATACTTCAGGATGAAATAACATGATGTCTGGGATTTACTTCAAAATGTTGGCCCTAAATCTGGGTAGTGGGTGCATGAAGGTTCATTATACTGGTCTCTAGTTTTGAATGTTAAAAGTTTTAATTTTACAAAAGTCTACAAATCAAAAACTTTACAAACCACACAACTGAATATAATGCAGTATCCAAAAATGAGGCAACAAAACATTAGTAATAAAAATGAGATCACTCGCCCCGGCTGGGTGGCTTGGTTGGAGTGTTGTCCCATGCACCAAAAGGTTGTGGGTTCAATTCCCCAGTTAGGGAAAACCCTAGGTTGCAGGTTCCATCTCCAGTTGTGGCATGTCTCTCCCTCTCCTTTCCTTTCTCTCTAAAATCAATAAATATATCCTTGAGTGATACAAAAGAAAGCTCTTAAAAAATGAAATCACTCAAAATGCTTTGAATGTCCACTTTTGCATGTTAGAAAGAACCTCTGGCCACTGTGAGGAGAAGGGCTGGGCTTAGGAGGGGGGAAGGCAAGCAGTTTGACTTAGGGTGAGGGACAAGGGTGGCCAGAGCAGAAAGGATGGCAAGGTGGGGAGACAGCTGCATGCTTAGGACAGGAATTGATGGCAAGATGTGGAGCAAAAGAGAGAAGGATTTCAAATGATCAGAAATTGTGGGTGGACAGACAATGATCAGCTATCCTGAAGGTCAGCAGTTTTCCACCTGCTCAGGAAATACCTCCTCTGAGATGAGGCCTCGTCCCTGATCCTAGCTGCAGTTGGGTTGTCTCCACTCAACTCCAGCAGGCTTCATAAATGTGCCACAGCAGAACAGAGTTTAGACTGAGTCCCTGGTTGCAAACTCCCCACGGCTGGCCTCCGCCCAGATGCTCAGGTACCCAGTGGTTGCCTGATCCCTGCTGTTCCTCAGCCCGGCTGAGTTTGCCCTCCTCTGGGTTCCGCGGCCAACACACTGGTCCTTTCCTGAATACACACAAAGCCTCCCAGTGGTCACCCAGCCCATCATGTGGACATTTAACCAGATCATGTTTTTCCCCTGCTTAACACCTGTCATCAGTTTCTCATTGTCCCTAAGATGAAAGCTGGTGCCCTACCAAGACCTGAGCAATTCTAGCTCAGGGCCTCCACTCTTCCTGGAAGGCCAGGGCCACCTTGTCATTCCCGTTTCAGCTCAAATGTCACTTCCTCAGGGAGGTTGTTCTCTCTCTATCCACATGTTCCTAGTGTTATTTTTCATCACAACAATCACTTGTTTTCTTTGTTTTAATGTGCTTGCTCTTACTTGTTTATACTCATTTAAAGCCGACCTCCAGACTGGAACGCAAGCTCCACGGGAGTAGAGACCTTGTCCATCTTGTCCGTGAAACTGCATCATGCCTAGAAACAGTGCCTGAAACGCAGGAGGCGCTCCACAGACAAAAGCTGAAGACAGTGGGGTTATGCCTTCACCTTCCGCTCTCCACCTCCCTAAGCAGCACTCCTGGCCACGTTGAGAGAATGCCCCTTCCTCATGGACCCTCCTGAGGGAACACAGCACAGCCTCCTGTGCTGAAGCATGAGGGACACTGCGGGGCCTCTGGCTCAAGTTGAGGGCCGTTGTGGCCCCACGAGCATGCCTTCCTTCAGCCCGGCTCTACCCAGGAGTCCTCCTTTCTCATCAGGAGTTGTGTTTGCTAATCCCACAGACAGCATTTTGGAGGGCAAAGGAGCTTCTATCCTTTACTTCAGGTAAAAGAGTGATATCTTTGCTGTGACCTGCTTTAATCCATGTCAATCAATATGTTCAGGTGAGCAGTCATCTCTCAGTTCAACCCACTGGCCTTGGCCCGTGACCCAGCCACAAATCACCAGCCCGCGTGAATTTATTTCCGTTCATTATAAAGAAACCATTAACCAGGATGGAAAATTTCTCAGAACAGATGTCTGAATTGCTACAGTCCAAAACAGCTATACAGTCACACTCAGCAGCAGCACCTGCCTCCTCACCCCCGGCCACACCTGTGCCCAGCACGTCAGCGGGACAGGCAGCACTCAAGTTCCGCGGTGAATGAGGCCTGAACACGGCACATGCGCCCCATCGCAAATCACAGACAAGCCTCACAGACAAGCCAGTCATTCTACCCCTCAATGCTCCTTCTTTGCACTCTATATTCAGGAGAGAAGCAAGGACATTTTCTAAGGTGTGTGTCGGAGAGGTCAGCACGCCTTTAGCTTTCAGCCCATGAGTAAGAACGCACTCATGTTCTTGATAACGAACCCAAGGCCCTTAAAGGTTTCGCTGGGCTCAGAACATGACTCCCAGTGGGCTAGGAACGTTTCTAACAAAGCTACAATGGAAAACATTCTCCAAATTTCCAAACCCGTCAGCGCCTCCCTGGCACAAGCACCCCCTCTCCACCCGAGATTCTACAGAAGGGGTGAGCAGGACCCTGAGGGGCCGGGACAAGGAAGCTCCCTGGATAGAGCCAGCTGGTCACTCTGAGGTTTGCAGGAATGTTTACTATTGATCTACCTTCCAGTTACTAATTCCCTCTTCAGCTGTCTCTAACTGCTGTTAAATCCATCTACTGAATTTTATTTTATTTACCTATTTTTTGATCTATAAACTGATTTTTATTTTGTACATAAAAGATGTTCTACAAAGAATCTACAATTAAAAGGACAGTGATGTTTTACTTATTTCATGATTACAATAGTTCCCTTTTGGGGGTGAAGTGAAACATCTTTTTTCTTTTTATGTCCATATTTTAAACCAAAGTCCTGTACAAGCTCTCAACCAAAGATTTAAACCAAAATCCTGAAAGATCTGGTCCCCAGCTTCTTCAACCGTTCTGTCCTCACTCTGTGTGGCGCTTTATCAGCATTTGAAGACATCGCCCTTGCCATCAGCCCTTCGGTACAACTGCTGAGACTGACCCCATTCACAGTGATCCTGGCCTCTTGAGTCAAAACAGTTTTTTCTGGGTCCTGAGGATGTAGTTTATATATCAGTCTCTCATCTACTGCAACTATATTTGTAAATGAAATCCTAGTGGATTTAAGTTCCATTGTTTTCGCTACAGGATCAACTACCTACAGAATGCTCTTGCCATGCCAATAAGAGAGTTCACACTGGAAGGCAGTCCACACTCTGTGTTGAGAAGTTCAGGGCTGTGCAACTTTCCAGAAGGATCTATATGTATGTCCAATACATCAACGCTAACCATGCCTGGGTTCATATAGGGTTTGGGTATTTCTGCATTGTAGCTGCCATAACGGTTTCCCACAATTGGTCAAAGATGCGCTCCAGAGTCCAGATCTGCCAGTGCTGGCAGCCTGTGTGGTGTCTGGGCAGTGCAAAAAGTCAGAAAGGCCACACCTTTCATTTTATTACTTTTTAAAGATGTTATTTATTTTTAGAGAGAGAGGGAAGGGAGGGAGGGAGAAAGAGAGGGAGAGGAACATCAACGTGTGGTTGCCTCTCACGCTCCCCCCACTGGATAGCTGGCCCGCAACCCAGGCGTGCGCCCTGATTGGGAATCGAACTGGCAATCCTTTGGTTCGCAGGCCTGTGCTCACTCCACTGAGTCACACCAGCCAGGGCAATTTTTTTTTTTTTAAATTTAAGCATTTTACTTATTCAACCAATATGATGAGCTTTGGTTTCCCTATCAGCAAAATGGAGATATCTACCTTCACTGACTTACTATGAAGATTTATTAATAGATATTCAATAAATGACAATCGTCTAACAAGTTTCCTGATGGCTGCACACTGGACCGCACACTGGAGGAATTACAAACACAAACAAGTACCTGCTCTCAAGAAGCTCAGTCTCAAAGGCCACCTACCATCAAATAAGTCTTGATATGGTTCAACTGCTGTTTTCTACCCCTGGTATCAAACAGGAAGGGAAAGTTCAAGAGAAAACACTGACATCTTTTCCAAAAGCTACAAGTTTGCCAAGAATATATTCTAACATTTATCAAAGTTTTAAGCATGTCACTTTGAACCTTCAATGAGAAATCACAGTATTCAGTATTAGTTAAAAACCAAACAATGGTAGTAGTGGTGACTCATGGGGTTTTAGTCCAAAATGAAAATGCAGAAAACATTCACTTCTGTGGATCTGTGTTGATGCCATATTTCTCCTTGAGAAGCTTCAACTGTTCTTCCTTCTTCTTTTTATCCATCTTCTGAAATGCCCTGTTGGCCTTATAGTACAAAACCACAAGGCATCTGTTACAAATATGGGATCCTGACAGGTGATCACATGTGTTGTTGGCACCAAAGATGCCTTCACACACCACACAAGCTGTGCCTCTAGTTTCAGGTGCGTCCCCCGCTCTGACTTGATGAATAAGTCCCTATTTCCCAAATATTATCATACATTTCTTCGGCTGTGATTTTATAAGGCACATTTCTTACGTACAAAATCCAATTTACTTCAGGTGGACGTTGAGTATCTGCCCTCTTGGCCGCATGCATTGCCATCGAGGCGGGCTGATGAGGTGACCGCAGCAAATACCGGAATTCCTCCCTGCTCCTCTGGAGCTCGCTCAGCTGAGCTCAACACAGCGCCAGACCCAGGAAATCCCTACCTACTAAACTTTAAATTTCAGTTATTGTACTTTTGTTTCAGAATTTAAATTTTTTATGAATTTCAGTTGGCTGCTTTATTATGTTAATCAATTATTTGAAATCCATGTCTGATAGCTCCAATATCTTAACCTCTGTTGGGCCTATCGCCTCCCTCCCACGCCCGGTCCCGTCTCTCAGTGTGCCTAGAAACTTGACTGTCTGGTGTTGTGTATGGCAGAGTAGCGGGAGGCAGGGTGGTTTCTCCCTCCAGGGTGGGCAGCAGTGGGGCAGGCCACCACAGGCCGGTCCGGGGCTCAGCTGAAACTGCGCTCATCTGCAGTCCCTGTAAACTGCACTCTACCTGTGGCTTGCCCATACTCCCAGAATGCCACCCCAGCCCCGGGGAAATTGTGTAGAGCTCCTCTAACTTCCATGCCTCTTAGTGGCCACTTGTGCCTGCCCTGAGGGGAAAAGCCAGTGCGGGAGGTAGGTCTTACCTTGCGAGCTCCCCTCTGCGTGGTGGCTGCTGGAGTGACTCTCTTGACCTTCAAGCTGACGCCTTCTGAATTACGGCCCGTCCCCTGAGTCCTCGGGGGGCAGTGGTCCATGGCAAGCTATCCCATGAGAAGCAGTCTGTTTTACTGAATCATTACCTGGAATGATTCAGTAAAATGGAGAGTTGGAAAGGATATGGGTCAATAACTAGGCAAGCTGGTCCAACTAGCATAGGCCACGTGGACCTCTGAGCCACAAATGTCCTGTGTAGAGGTATACAGCCAATAAGCAAGCCGGGAGGAACACAGCCCATTCCCTTCTGCCCAACCAAAAGTCTCCAGGACTGAAAACCTCTGTATACTCATCTGAATCCTAAATCCTATGGTATTTGTCCCCATCAGCCCAGTCCTAAAAGTGAAGATGGCACAGTGCCAAAGCATGGCAATTCTGCATGGGAGAAGCTCACCCTACAACACCTCAGAGAACAGGAGCATTTGCCCTCAGCTCAGGTCTGTAACCTCGCACCTGGACAAGAAGCTTGGGGCCTGTGGACTGCCAGCACCGGGGCTGCATCCTTTTTGGGGACTCTTGTCCCCTTGGACAAATAAGCAATATTAGTTTCTAACAAGAAACCTCTTCAGGTGTGCTGGCTGTCCCCATTTAAGTGTGAGCATCTCACACTAGGGGAGCTGACTCAGTCCTCTCTGATGAATGAGTAAAGGGACAGGCTTCTGTCATTAGGTGTCTCCTCAGCCTCCATGTCCCACATCTTGGTGGGATAGAGGCATGTAACAGAGAGAGAAGGGAGCACCAAAGTTACAGCTCCTAATGGTAGGGGAGGGAGGCTCCCCATGGACTAAGGAGCTGTCAGAGTAACGCTCAAGTAGAGCCTGGCCAGAAACAGAGCTCAGAACCGCTCTGCCCTGTTGAGGAAGCCCTACGCAAACGGCTGAGGATTGCTGAAAAGCAGACCCCAGAGTGGAGCTGGTGTGGGCTTATCTCCATGGACAGAAGGAGACCACCCATTCCCAAGCACAGTAAGGACACTCATGTGGGCAAATGGCCCCAGGGTCCGATACCTGTGTGCTGGTGCCACCCCATAGCACAGCAGCCATCACAGGTCTCACCACAGAGCCCCGTGCCTGAGTCCCCAAACTGGGCATCCTTTCCAATTCCACCCACTCCTTTCTGGATGGGCCAGGTGGGGAAGGCTGGTCCCACTGTCTTCCCCACATACCCTGGTCATCATGTCCACTAGTTCCCACCCTCTGCTCACCTTCCGTGCTCTGAGTATCACTGCTCCTCAGAGTGTAGGACAGAGGTGATGTGGCCTGAGCAGCGGGGAGGACACTACAATAGCCAAGCCCCTCGGTGCTTCTCCCTGCACCACCGTGGGAAGCCATGGGCTGCAACATTCCTATAGCTGAATTTTTCACTTGGGGTGGGAACGTGCACAGAGAGAGGCTGTGGGAGGCTCAGCCTGTTAAGGAGAAAGGTTCCCTCTGAACCATCATCCCCCCAGTGCCTTAGCCTTCCCCCAGCTGTCCTCCAGAACAGTTGCTTTGTCAAGCCTGCTATCAGTGACAGATGCTGCACTAGTCCTGCCCCAGTCGAGGGGGCTTTCCAGAGGTCCTGCCTATGCTGGGCCCAACTGTGACCAGACACAGGGCCCCACCTCCGTTCTCTGCCCAGAGGTCTGGGCACTACCCCAGGGAGGGGTCTGAGACTCACAGAGTCCCAGCTGTGGAAACAAGAAGGTGCCCACATGAGACCAGTTGCAGTTGCAGACTTGGGCCTCCTCGGAAAATGAAAGTTCTCAGGTCTGGGGAGCAGCATTGGTTCTCACCCCACCTTTACACTCCACTCACCTCACAAGGCTGACTTTCCAGACTCTCAACACCCCGCATGGTGGTGCAGCTGCCAGTCAGGGGTCAGTGCCCCTCCCCGAGCACGGAGGTGTAGCAGGGCAGCACCGGCTACCACCAGCTCCCTCGATCCAGGTGCAGCTGTCGACAGAGCCTTGGGCAGAAGCAGCGATAGCCGCAGAGGCCAGGCATGAATCCAGCCCCGTGCCCTCCAACTTGGTCCCGCAGCCAAGGCCAGAGTGGCTAGAAGTAGGTGGCCTTGTCTGCCTGACTCCCCGTTGTCCAAAGACTGCTGGCATCATGGTGAGCCTGGAGGTGGGGGTGGCTCCGCCTTTCCGCCTGTGCCAGTTCCTGTGTGATCAGCCCTTTCCTCATGTGGCCTTCTGTGAGGCGGTACTGATCCTCACAGGTTACCCGGCCCTGGTGGAAGCTGGTAAAACACAAGCTTGCTGAGGGGTAAACGCCAGGCTGCCACCACAGTCTGTGCCATCTTGCTGTTCCCATTCACAATGTGACTAGATAACAAAATAAAAAAAGAAGTATTAATCATGTCAGTCATCTTAGTCTGAAGTCACCTCTTGTTCTGGATCATCATCAAACTCCTGACTGGCTGTTCCATTTTTTTGCTTATGAAATAATTTTAGAGTAAAAGGGGCCCCTGAACAATGAGAAAACTGGACAAGAAGTGATGCAATGGTTTTCAGTCCTTGGGACACAGTGCAGGAGAGTTACTCCCCAAGCAAAGAGAAACTGAGAGGGGAGCCCTATGACTGTACCAGCTATGGCCGAGATGGTTGCCAGGCTACGGTGCAAGAAAATGAAATTCTGATAGACCCAGCCATCTCCCTGAAGGAGGAGACAGAGTGAGGAGGTCAGGGAGGCCCAGGCAGCTAGCGCGTGCAGCCAGGGTGTGGGGGATGGGACTGCACAGACAGCAGTGCTGCGGAGGGTCCCTCGAGTCTACTGCCTAGAGCAGGTCTGTACTTGTGCGAGAGAAAGTATGCAAGGAGGCTGGGGCGAGAATCCCCAGAAAGGACAGAGAGAATAATCCCCAGAGCTCACGTAGGGGTAGGAATATTATGTGTTCCCACAAGCCATGTGGAAAGACCTTCTAATTCACAGGATATTGGGTAGAATTCTAAAAAGGGAATCACCCTTCATAATGGGGCTAAATTAGCCATAGACCAATGGCAGCTCTGAACCCACACTAACAAAGCTCAGAAGCAAGCCTGTAAGAGGTCCTGCCTATGCTGCGCCCAACTGTGGGCAGACACAGGGCCCTGCTCCGTTCTCCACCTGGAGGTCTGGGCATTACCCCATGGAGGGGCCTGAGACTCACAGAGTCCTGTAAGGATCCTGAGACTCATAGAAGCCAGTAAGGATCAACTTCCGCTGAGGAACTTAACTTGGTATGGCAGACCAAGAATAATACTATTTGAAGGAATAGTTGGTGGAACAAAGCCCAGCAACCAAAAGCATAGATTCACATTGTCCAGTATCCCACAAGAAAATGGCCAGGTCTATCAGTTAGGGTCCAGCCAGGCCACAGAAATCACATGGTATTTTAAACAATGTAAGTTTAATATAAATAATTATTAACTATTTACATGGAATTAACTAAAAGGGAACAAAAGAAAACTCTATAGAATATCCCAGGGTGAGGAGAGGTACCCAAGGGAAGGATTCTGACCTGGGAGATGGGGGGTCACAGCCCACTGCCTGTGAAGTTCAGTGGGCTCTCCAGATCAAGCCTGGGAGCTGACAACCACCTGTGAGGATGCAACAAAATTAGCTGGGAAGCTGCTGGCAGAGAGTGCTAGAATGCCGCAGGGTAGAGGTGCTGTTGACCTCACTAGAAAGCTGCCAGGAGGCCAGCTGGGGTTCCTGTGGAACTTCCGGGCTCTGCCTGCCCTCCTCCAAATATATAAGGAACCTCACTGCTGGCACCTGTGAGTGTTGCTGAATTTGCAAGCTAGGGAGCTGCCAGAGAAGGTGCCAGAGAAACTCAATGGGGGTGAGCACCCCTGTGGGTCCCACATGTCAACCTGTGTCACAAAACAGAAATAAGCAAAGCACATAGAACCTGGAAAAGAGGACCTTTCTCTTCCGGCACCCTCCACTGACAAAAATTAGCACCAGGACAGCTGGCAAGGGAGAAATGTTCCAGTATCACAAGCAGGCAATGAAGGGGTGATTGATAATGACCATATCAGACATCCACACAAGAGAAAACATGACCTATGACCATAAGAAAAATCAATGAATAGGAATTGACCTTAAAGTGACAGAGATAAAGGAACTATCAGACAAGGAAAATAAAACAGATTATTAAAACATGCTTTATATATTTAGGAAGGTAGAGGGAAACCTGAGCTTGAGGAGGAGATAAACAAAAGATATAAAAAGACCCAAATGGAACTTCTAGAGATGGTAAAAACAATATCTGAAATGAAAAAATATACAGTATTGAATTACTATAAGATGAACACTGAAAAAGGTCAGAGTTCAAAGACAGAAAATGAAAGTATTCAAATAAAGCACAGAGAAAAAAAATAAGCATGAGACATTATCAAATAACCCAGTGTGCGTGGAACTAGAGTCCCAGAAAAAAAAAAGAGCAAGGAAGAGACAGAAACAACATCTGAAAAATTAACAAAAAAATCTCCTAAATATGATGGGAACTATACATTCACAGAACCTAAGAGGATTAATAAAACTCAAGCAGAATAAACCTCAAGAAAACAATACCAAGGCACATCATAATTAAGTTTTTGAAAACCAGTGTTATAAAAAAAAAAAAAAAATCTTGCCCTGGCCAGGTGGCTCAGTTGGTTGGAGCACTGTCCTGTGTACCAGAGGCTTGCGGGTTCAGACCCGGATCAGGGCACATACTTAGGCTGTGGGTTCCATCCCCAGTCAGGGCATACAGGAGGTGGCCAATTGATGTTTCTCTCTCACTTCAAAGTTTTCTCTCTCTCTTCCTCTCTGAATATCAATAAAGGCACATGCCCAGGTAAGAAATTTAAAAAAAAATCTTAATAGCACATTATGTACAGATAAATTAAGAAAAGAATGACAAGAGACTTCTGCTTTAAACCAGAGGACAAAGGAATGTCATCCTTTTTGTATTTCGTATTAGGGCTGTGCCATACTTTAACTAATTAAAATCACTATTGATAGTATTTAAGTTGCTTTTGCCCTTTCACACGCACACACAGTGTGCCCATGAGCCTTGGTGGTAAAGGCCTCTGCGCACCCGTGTGAGCTCGGCCCCAGGAGCAAGTCTCGCAGAGGAGTCGCCACGCTTTGTGGTTCTGTCGGATGTGCCTAGACTCCCTCAGAGCTTGTCACACTGACTGTCAGTGGAATGACACCTCTAAAGTACTGCAAGAAAAGGAAAAGGGTGTAAACTAGAATTCCTTTTATTCTATTTTTGGGTATTTACCTGAAGAAAATAAAAACTCTAATTTGAAAATATACATGCACCCTATGTTCACTGCAGCATAACTGACAATAGCCAAGATAGCGAAGTAACCTCAGTGTCCATCAAAAGATGAAATGGTTAAGGATGATGTGAGATTATATGTGTATATACTATGTGTGTGTATGTGTGTGTGTGTCATGGAATATTATTCACCAATTAAAAAATGAAATCTTGCCATGAGCAACAATGTGGACAGATTGAGAGAGTATTATGCTATGTTAAATACATCAGACAAAGAAAGACAAATACCATATGATTTCACTTATCTGTAGAATCTAAAAAAATGAATGAACAAAATAAAAATAGAAACAGACCCACAGATACAGAGAACAAATTGAGGTTGCCAGAGGGGAGGAGAATCGGGGAAGGCGAACATGAATAAGAGCTACAAACTTCCAGTTATAAAATTGACAAGCCAAGGGGAAGTAATATACAGCACAGGGAATATGTCAACAACATTGAAATAACTTTATGCAGTGAGAGATGGTTAATAGACCTGTCACAGCAATCGCATCATAAGGTATATAAATGTCAAATCACTATGTTGCACACCTGAAGGTAATACTGTTTGCCTGACAACTGTATTTTAATGAATGAATGGAAGGAAGGAAGGAAGGAAGGAAAAGACAGACAAGACTTCCATTTTCTAGTTTGAAATGTAAAAACTTCGAAGTTGCCACTGCCATCCTTACAATAAGAACAAGGCTGAACTAACTGGAAAACAAGTCTTTTTTAGATCCATTAGAGAACTGAGGTCAAGGGCAGAACACTACTCAACTGACTACAGAAAAAGACAGGCAGATACAGAGTCACGGCTTACTGGAGCAGATGTCCAGGGCAGAGACTGGGGCAGGAAAACTCAAAGTATAACTGATGAATTGCTGGAGGCTCAGTGTGGACAAGTTTGAGAGTTAATGAAATTTCAGGAGGGCCCATTCTTAGGGAGAACCCCATACTTTTTTGAGTTTTACCTCAAGGAGCCCTACCAGGTTCTCACAGCAGAGGCCAGGGTGTGGGGTGAGGGGAGAGGAAACTCTTGTACTTCTGGCACAGGGAAAGGAAAAGTAGCCATTCTGAGGTACGCCCAGAGTACTCTGTTCTTGTTAAGGCCTGCCCTCAAGGTAAACTCTTCAATCAGAGCTTAACTTAGTTGTTTTACCAGAACCTAACTGACTTGGGGAAAGGGAAATGCCCAATCTAGACCCCACTGCCTTTCTATTTTATATAAGGAGAAAAAAACCCACACAGAAAAGTGCTTGTGAAGGTCACAAGCTGGAAGCACAGGTTCACTAAAAAACTAAGATCTAATCAAAGAATTAATGAACACTTCGCTGCATCAGTTGGGCTGGTGTACAATAACAGGTGATGAAATTGCACTTCTCAGATCTTATTTAAGAAATCTCTAGGAAAACCCAAAGACAACAGAGGAGACAAAAACAAGAACACCAGAGGAAATTTTAGCTCTGACACCCATCGCTATAGCAAACAGCAAACAGAGCCTAACTCCTAGCCAGATAAACATAAAATCTCACACCACAGGCCTATTTTTCTCAGTTTCTTTTATCCAGTGCATTGTGTCTAGCATTAAGAAATTCCAAAGCACACTAAAAGAAAAAATACAAACTTTGAAGAGATACAGCAAGCGACAGATCCAGCCAGACTCAGACATAGCAAATATGTTATAATTATCAAGCCAGGAATTTAAAGCAAGTATGATTAGTGTGCTAAGGGCTGTAAAGCAAGAAGTAGGCAACATGCAAGATTTGGTGGGTAAATATAAGCAGAGAGATGAAACTTTAAGAATCAAAAGCAAATGCTAGAAACCAAAAAAATTGTAGCAGAAAGAACTCTTTTGATGGGTTCATCAATAGACTAGACACAGCCAAGGAAACAATCAATGAGCTTGAAGAAATGTCTGAAGATATTCTTGAAACAGAGTATCTAAGAACTGTGGGACAATTACAAATGGCTTAGTATATGTATAGTGGGAATACCAGAAGAAGAGAGACAGGAACAGAAGAAGTATTTGACAACTGTAATAGCATAATCAATAAAATATATTAAAAACAAAAAAAGCATAATTGGTAGGTACAAAATAGACAGGGGGAAGATAAGAGTAGTATAGGAAATGTAGAAGCCAAAGAACTTATATGTATGACCCATGGACAAGAACTAAGGGGGCTGGGGGATGCTTTTGGGAGGTGGGTACAGGATGGAGGGGAATAAAGGGGAGAAAAAAATGGGACAACTGTAATAGCATAATCAATAAAATATATTTAAAAATGACAAAAAAAGAAGTATTTGAGTCAATAATGACTGAGACTTTTCTAAAATTAATGGTAGATGTCAAACCACAGGTACAGGAAGCTCACAGTACACTAAGCAGGATAAATATAAAAAATCTACACCAAGATATATCATATTCAAACTTCATAAAAATCAAAGACAGAGAAAAGTCATGAAATAAGTCAGAAAGTGGGGAAACTTACCTATAGGGGTACAAGAATAAGAATTACATTAGACTTCTCATCAGAAACCATTGAAGAAAGAAGAGACTGGAGGAAATATTTACAGCATTGAAAGAAAAAACAACAATCTAGAATTGTAAAGGAAGTAAAAACTTTCTTAGACCAACAAAAATTAAAAGAATTTGTCGCCGGTAGACCTGCCTTGCAATAAATGTTAAAAGTTCTTCCGAAATAAGGAAAATGTTTTGGGTCAGAAACACAGATCTATATAAAGAAGAGTGTTAGAGAAGGAATAAGGCAAAATATTTTTTCTTATAGTTTGTTCAAAACAATAATGGCAATGGGGGGCTAGGTGGAAAAGATGAGGAAATTAACAAACAAAAATAATAATGGCAACAATGTATATGGTGATTTAGCTTTTATATAAGTAAAATGAATGGCCACAGTGTCCTAAGAGATGGGAAGAGATGGAAAGGGAAAGATTGTCATAAGGTGCTTGCCCTACCCATAGAGTGGTATAGTATTAATTGAAAGTGGACTTGGGAGTGGATTTTGGATAAGGATAAGAGAGAAAAAGGAGCAAAGAAAAGTGAATAGAGCATAAGAGATTTGTGAGACACTATTAAGTAGAGCAATGTACAGCTTATGAAGTAAATGTATATTGTAAATTCAGTGGCACACACTTTTTAAGAGATTTTTTTAAGTATAATGATATGTTAAAAGAGTGGAAAAATGTCATCATAGGAAATGTTCAAATAAAGCTAGAAAAAGAGTGGAGGACAAAACAAAAACAAAGAAAAAAGGCAATGGATAGAAAACTAACAAATATGGTAGTTTTTAATCCAACACTATCAGTAATCATTTTAAATGTCAATGGTCTAAATAAATACACCATTTAAAAGAGTGAATAAAAAAAAAAAAAACAAGACCCAGCCCTGGCTAGTGTGGCTCAGTGGATTGAGCGCTGGCCTGCAAACCAGAGGGTTGCTGGTTCGATTCCCAGTCAGAGTACATGCCTGGGTTGCGGGCCAGGCCCCCAGTAGAGGGTGCTCAAGGTGCAGCCACATGTTGATGTTTCTCTCCCTCTGTTTCTCCCTCCCTTCCCCTCTCTAAAAATACATAAATAAAATATTAAAAAATAAAAAGACCCAACTATACAATGTCTTAAAGAGACCTACTTGAAGCTCTGGCCAGTGTGGCTCAGTTGGTTCAAGTATCATCCCCAAAACCAAAAGACTGTGGATTTGATTCCCGGTTGGGGTACATGCCTGGGTTGTGAGTTCGGATCCCATATAGGGCACATACAAGATGTGACCAGTCAAGTTTCTCTCTCACATTCTCTCCCTCCCTTCACCTCTCTCTGAAATCAATAAACATGTCCTCGTGTGAGGATTAAAAAAAAGAAAGGAAAAAAAGAAACACACTTTAATATAGAAACACAGATAGATAAAAAATCAGGGGATGGGTAATACATACCATGTTGACACTAATCAAATGAAAGCTGGAGTAACTATATTAATTTCAGACAGCAGATTTCAGAGTAATGAAAATTATCAGGGCTAAAGGGGGATGCTACATGATGATAAAGGGGTCAATTATCCAAGACAATGTAATAATTCTTAATGTGTATGCACTTAACAACAAAGCTTCAAAACACAAAAAGCAAAAATTGATAGAACTGCAAGGGCAGACAGATGAATCAATTATTATAGCTGTAGATGTCAACATCCCTCTTTCAGAAATGGACAGAACCAACAGACAGAAAATCAATAAGGATATAGCTGTACTGAATATCACCATCAATCAATCAAATGTAATAGACTTCCATAGACTACTTCATCCAACAACAGAATATGCATCTTCTCCAGCTCACATGGAACATTCACCAAATTAGATCACATTCTGGGCCACAAAAAACACCTTTACAAATCACACAATTTATGGTCTCAGTCCACAAAAGTATTAAACCAGAAATTAATAACAAAAATAGCTGGAAAATCCCAAAATACTTGGGGATTAAACAACACATTTCCAAATAACACATAGGTCAAAGAAATCTCAAGAGAAATTAAGAAATATTTTTTTTTATCTTTCCCCTTCTCTAAGAAATATTTTTAACTAATGAAAATGAAAATACAACTTATCAAAATTTGTGAGATGCAGCAAAAATAGTGCTTAGAGGAAAATTTATAGTACTGAATGCATGAAATTATAAGAGAAGAAAAGATCTGCCCTGGCTGTTGCCGTCAGTTGGTTGGAGCATCGTCCTATAACCTAAAGATTGCAGGTTCAATTCCCAGTTCAGGTGTGTACAATTGCTGGTCTGGATGTGTATAGGAAGAAATCAGTGTTTCTCTCTCATATCAATGTTTCTCTCCCTTCCTCTCTCTCTAAAAGCAATGAAAAAAATGTCCTTGGGTGAGGATTAAAAAAAATAAGATCTCCCTGGCTGGTGTGGCTCAGTGGTTTGAGTGGCGGCCTGTGAACCAAAGGGTTGCAGGTTCGATTCCCAGTCAGGGCACATGCCTGGGTTGCAGGCCAGGTCCCCAGTAGGGAGCATGTGAGAGGCAACCACACATTGGTGTGTTTCTCCCTCTCTTCCCCCCTAGAAATAAATAAAAAAAATATTTTTAAAAAGATCTAAAATCAATAAATTAAGCTTCCACTTACAAAACTAGAAAAAGAGTAAATTAACTCTAAAGCAAGCAGAAAAAAATAAAACAAAAATTAGAAGAGAAGTCAATGAAATTGAATACAGAAAATCAATAAATTAAAAGCTAGTTCTTTGAAAAGATCAATAAGATATATAAACCACTAAACATACTAACTAAGACAGAAAGAGAGAGGACACATATTACTACTATGCAAAATGAAAGAGGGGACATAACTGCAAATCCTGTGGGCATTAAAAGGGTACGAGAGGAATACTATGAGAAACTCTATGCCCACAAATTAGATAACTCAGAGAAAAGAGGCCAGTTCCTTGAAGGCACAATCTGCCAAAACTCACACAAGTAGAAACAGATAATCTGAGTAGTCCTATATCTACTAAAATAACTGAATCAACAATAACCTTTCAAAACAGAAAGCACCAGGCCCAGATGGGTTCATTGGTGAATTCTACCAAAAATTTTGTAGGATATTGTATCAATTCTCTATACTCCTTTTCAGAAGAGAAAAGCAGAGAGAATACTTCCTAACTCACTCTGGTCTATATTAACTATATGCTCAAATCAAACAAAGTTATTATAAAAAAAGGAAAACAGACTAATATCTTTCATGACTACAAATACAAAAATCCTCAACAAAATATAAACAATTTGAATCCAAACAACGTATACATATCATGACCAAGTGGAATTTATTCTAGGATGGTTCAAAATTCAATAATCAAAGCTATCACATTAATACGCCAAAGAAGAAAAAATCATATATTAATAGATTGCAGAAAAAGCACTTTAGAAAACTCAAAACAACCAAAACTGGCTGAACTAACCTTACAGGAGATCTGAAAAACAGTCAAATGTCTCTTGTAGCTAAGTGGATGCTCAATTAATGCCAACCCTACCTAGCATGGCAGCATTTTCTTCTACAGGATGAGGTAGCCCAGTTCCCTCCCTCAAAACAGAGGGAATAGAGCAGACCTTATTTGCAATGTTCTAACTTGTCTTGGGCTGTCAGAAAGACTGACCTCTGTCTCACCTAACTTGGATCTCAAGCAGAGAAAAGCAGCAGGCATAAAATGTGAAAACCATAGGAAGAACAAAGACTCTCAGCCACCTGGAACAAGAGCTTCTAAGTGGAGACATATAGAAGAAAATGTAAGACCACAAAGATAAGCTGGAGAATAGACTCTTTCAGAAGTTAAGGCTTTCAAAAACAGCCATGTATATAAAGCAATTTAAAAAGCCACACATAGACCTAGGCAAAACATACCCTCAGAAAAGAAGACCTGAACCTTTTACCTGGGGCTAAGTTGTAGGCTCAGAGCAAGTCAGAGAAAAACTTCCCAGGCACAGCACTAGTCTGCAAGAATATGGAGAGGTAACTGTTTTTTCAAATACCTAATTTTTGACAACCACAAAAGACATACAAAAAGAAACAAGAAAACATGGCCTATCCAAAGGAACAATACAAATTGGCAAAAACCATCCTTGTGGAAGCACAAACATCAGACAAAAACTGATTACTAGACAAAGACTTTAAAATAACTGTCTTAAATATGCTCAAAGAGCTCAAAGAAACCATGGACAAAGAATGAATTCAGATCAGGACAATGAAATATAAACAAAATGAGAATATCAACAAAGAGAGAAATTACAAAAAGGAACCAAACTAAATTCTGGAGCTAAAAAAAAATACAATAACTGAATTAGAAAATTCACTAGAGAGGTTCAACAGCAGATTTGAACAGGCAAAAGAAAGAATCAGATACTAGAAGGCACTTGAAATTACCAAGTCTAAGGGTCAGAAAGACAAAGGAACAAAGAAAAGTGGAAAGAGCCTAAGAGATTTGTGAAACACCATTAAGTAGACCAATGTACAGCTTATGACAGTCACAAAAAAAGAGCACTAGAGAAGAGAGATTATTTGAAGAAATAATTGCTGAAAACCTTCCCAAATATGATGAAAGACATGAATCTACAAATCCAAGGAGCTCGATTAATCAGTAGGATAAACTAAAAGAAACCCAAACTAAGACACAGCATAATCAAATTATTGAAAGACAAAGAGTATCTTGGAAGCAACAAGAGAGAAGTGACTCACTGTGTACAAGGTATCTTCAAAAAGATAATCAGCTTGTTTCTCAGCGGAAACCTTTGAGGCCATAGCAGTGTGATGATACATTTAAAGTGCTTGAAGGAAAAAAACCTGACGACTTAGAATTTTATGTCTGGAAAAATTGTTTTCAAAATGAAGGAGACATTAAGACGGTCCCAAATAAACAAAAGCTGATGTAGTCTGTTACACTAGACCTACTTGAAAAGAAACGCTAACGGGAGTCCTTCAGGTTGAAAGGAAAGTATGCTAGACAATAACTTTCAGCTGTATAAAGACAGAAGATGGATGCAGCAGGAAAAAAAGGAAGACCAAATATGAGATAGATTTACTCCATATCAGAAGCCATAGGCATAAGTCTACAGGAGTTGCACAGGGCTGCTGATGAAAGGACATTGTGGACATCACTCATTCCTAGGGTTGCCGGGAGTCAGAGTGACCTCAATGGTACATAACACACATATATAAAGATGTGACTAAATGTAAAGGCAAACTACTGTAATTTTGGTTTGTAACTCCACTTCTTATTTTCTTTTGTTAAAAGATTTTATTTATTTATTATTATTAGAAAGAGAGGAAGGAAGGGAGAAAGAGAGGGAGAGAAACATCAATGTGTGGTTGCCTCTTGCATGCCCCCTCCTGGGGACCTGGCCTGCAACCCAAGCATGTGCCTGACAGGGAACCAAACAGGCAACCCTTTGGTTTGCAGGCCAGCACTCAATCCACTGAGCCACACCAGCCAGGGCTCCACTTCTTATTTCCTATGGAATTTAATAGACAAATGCATAAAAATAATTAAAAATCTATGTTAGTGGGTACACAACGTGTAAGTACATAATTTGTGACATTAATAACTTAAAGTGGGGAGGGGGACAGAGCTATAGAGAAGTAGATTTTGTGGGTGATTAAAGTTGAGTTGATATGAATACAATTTAGATCGTTAAACTTCAGAATGTTAACTGTAATCTCCATAACCACAAAGAAAATATAGAGAATATACACAAAAGGAAATGAGAAAGTAACAGAATGTCACCACCCAAAACCAACCAGACACAAAAGAAGGTAGTAATGAAAGAATTAAGGAACAAAAAAGCAATGACATCCAGAAAAAAATAACAAAATGTAAATGTAAGTCTTTACTGATAATTATGTTAAATGTAAGTAGATTAATTTCCCCAATCAAAAAGCATAGATTGGCAGAATGGATTAAAACCACATTCCAAGTATATGCTCTTGACAAGAAACACACTTTAGATCTAAAGTCACAAATAGGTTGAAAGTCAAATGACAGAAAAAGACATTCCATGCAAATAGTAACTAAAAGAGCGCTGGAGTGGTTCATATACTAATATCAGATGGCTTTAAGTAAAAAACCATTACAAGAGACAAAGAAGGACACACACACACAAATAAAAGGGTCACTTCATCAGGAAGATATAATAATATTATAAATATATAAGTACCAAACATTAGAGCTCCTAAATATATGAAACAACATTGAGAGAACTGAAAGAAAAAAACAGACAGCTCTGGAAAAATAGTAGGAGATTTCAATACTTTGCCTTTAATAATGGACAAAACAAACAGAAAGAAGCTCAATAAGAAAACAGAGTGCTAGAATTACACTGCAAGTCAATTGGACTTAATAGGCATATACAGAACACTCCAACCAATGACAGCAGAATACACATTTTCCTCAAATACACATGGAATAATCTCCAGGACAAACCATATATTAGACCAGAGAAGTCTTAACAAACATAAAGACTGAAATACAGCCATACTCTGTTTAACAACATTTTGGTCAATAATGGTGGTGTCAGGATTATAATAGAGCTGAAAAATTCCTATTTCCTAGTGTCTTTGAAGCCATCGTAAGGTCGTAGGGCAACATCACTGGCCTGTTTGTGGTGATGCTGGTGTAAACAAACCCACTACATTGCCAGTTATATAAAAGCATAACACATACAATTATGTACAGTATGTAATACTTCATAATAAGAGACTATGTTACTGGTTTATGTATCTAACACACTGTACCTTTAATAATTATTTTAGAGTCTACTCTTTCTACTTATTTTTTTAAAGTGCTATGCAACAGCACACCATGTTATACCAGTAATGGCCTCACACATCTCAGGCTTACCGTGTCTTTTTCTTGCATCATTTTCCCTTGTGCTTGATTTAATCTCATATTGTTCTGCACAGTAACATGCTAGGTCTGTAGCCCAGAAGGAATAGACTATACTACTAGATAGTCTAGGTGTGCAGTAGGCTATACCATCTAGGTTTGTGTAAGTACACTTGATGAGGTTCACACAATGATGAAGTTGCCTAATGACACATTTCTCATAACATATCCCCACTGTTAAGTGACACATGACCAAAACACAAAGCATCTTTTCTGATGACAACAGGATGAAACTAGAAATCAAAGACAGAAGAAAACTGGAAAATCCACAAATATATAAAGTTAAGCAACATGCACCCAAACAACCAATGGGTCAAAGAAGAAATCGGTGAAGTTAGAAAATACTATGAGGCAGATGAAAATGAAAACACAACTAATAAAACTTTGGGATGCAGCTAAAGCAGTGTTGAAGGAAATTTATAGCTGTAAATGTTTACGTTAAACAAGAATATCTCAAATTGGTAGTGTAACTTTACACTTTAAGGAAGAAAAAGAAAAAAAGCAAACCAAACTCAAAGCTAGCAGGAAGAAGGAAAAAAATAAAGAGTACAGATAAATAGAAAATAGAAAACAACAGAGGATCAGTTACATTTTATAAACTAACAATGAACCCTAAATGGAAATGGAAACAATTCCATTTACAATATCATCAAAAAGATTAAAATACTTGGGAATAAACTTAACCAAAGAGGCAAGAGACATACACTAAAAAGTACAAATCATTGCTCAAAGGAATCAAAGAAGACATAAATAAATTGTAACACATCCCATGCTCTAGAACTGGAAGACTTAATATTGTTAAATTGTCACTATTACCCAAAGCTATCTACAGATGCATGTAATTCCTACCAAAATCTCAATGATTTTTCACAGAAATAGAAAAATCTATCTTAAAATCCTTATGAAATTCCAGAGACTTCTGGCCAAGACAGAGGCATAGGTGGATACACTGTGCCTCCTCTCACAACCAAAAGAAGGACAACAAATTTAAAAACAAAAACAACCAGAACTGACAGAATATCGAACTGTATGGAAGTCTGACAACCAAGGAGTTAAAGAAGAAACATTCATCCAACTGGTGGGAGGGGCAGAGACAGGCAGCCAAGCAGAGAGGACCCTCCGCAAGGCGGCAGCTGGTGGACCGGGCCAGGCGGCATCTGGTAGAGTGGGTGGTCCCCACATGTACATGTAGATACACTGGGAGGAACAACTGGGGAGCCAGACGGACCACACAACCTGGTTTCCAGTACAGGAAACAGAGCCTCAAAGCCTCTGACTGCAAAAATCTGTGGGGGTTGAGGCAGTGGGACAAACGCCCAGCCTCAAAGAAGAGTTTTTTTGAGAGATCCATAGGGTCCTAGAATGTATGCAAAGCCACTCACCCAGGAATCAGTACTAGAGGGGTCCAATTTACTTGTGGGTAGCAGCAGAGGGGACTGAAAGCTGGCAGAGAGCTGAATAGGCCACATTGTTCTATCTCAGAAGCCTCCTCCATACACAGCACCAAACGCGAAGTGGGTTGCCCCACCCTAGTAAATACCTCAGGCACCACTCCTTACTACATAACAAGTGCGCTGAGACAAAAACAAACAAACAAACAAAAATGACCCAAGTGAAAGAACAGATCAAAGCTCCAGAAAAAAATACAACTAAGTGATGAAGAGATAGCCAACCTATCAGATGCAGAGTTCAAAATGCTGGTAATCAAGGACTTCCGGCCAGGATGGAGGCATAGGTAGACACACTGTGCCTCCTTGCACAACCAAAATAAGGACAACAATTCAGAAACAAAATAACAATCAGAACTGACAGAAAATTGAACTGTATGGAAGTCTGACAACCAAGGAGTTAAAATAGACACATTCATCCAGACCAGCAGGAGGGGCAGAGTAGGGTGGCATTGGCGGCCAGGCAGAGAGGGGTTTTGGAAGCAGTAGCACTGGGCACCCAAGGCAGCAGCTGACAAACCCCGAGCACGCAAGTCGGCAGTGGGCAGATCCTGGGCATGCAGATGGCAGCTGGCAGACCCAGTAAGGCGGCGATTGTGAAGCAGGGCACAGTGCACAAGGCAGCTGGCTGACCGGGCAGTCCCACATTCACACGCAGATAAACCAGGCAAAATTGGGAAGTGGGACAGACTGTACAACCCAGCAACCCAGGGCTCCAGTGTGGGGAAATAAAGCCTCAAAGCACCAATTTAAAACACCTATGCGGGTTGAGGTGCCGGGAGAAACTCCCAGCCTCACAGGAGAGTTCGTTGGAGAGACCCACAGGGTCCCAGAACGTACACAAGCCCACCCACACAGGAATCAGCACCAGAAGGGCCCAGTTTGCTTGGGGGAAGCGCAGAAGGGACTGAAATGTGACAGAGAGTGTGCCATTGTTCACTCTCCACCCCCGCCCCCACAAACAGCATCATAACGGAGCAACATGGGTTGCCCCGCCTTGGTGAACACCTGAGGTTCCACCCCTCATACATGTAACAGGCGTGACAAGACAAAAAAAATGGCCCAAACAGAAGGACAGATCAAAGCTCCAGAGCAAATACAACTAAGCGATGAAGAGATAGCCAACCTATCAGATGCACCGTTCAAAGTACTGATGATCAGGATGCTCACAGAATTGGTTGAATTTGGTCACAAGTTAGATGAAAAAAATGAAGGCTATGCTAAGTGAAATGAAAGAAAATGCACAGGGAACCAACAGTGAAGGGAAGGAAATCAGAACTCAAATCAATGATTTGGACCAGAAGGAAGAAATACACATTCAACCAGAACAGCATGAAAGAAACAAGAATTCAAAAAAATGAGGAGAGGTTTAGGAACCTCTGTGACAACTTTAAATCTTCCAAAATCTGAATTATAGGGGTGCCAGAAAGAGAAGAGGAAGAGCAACAAGTGGAAAACTTATTTGAAAAAATAATGAAGGAAATCTTCTCCAATCTGGCAAAGGAAATAGACTTCCAGGAAGTCCAGGAAGCTCAGAGAGCCCCAAAGAAGTGGGACCCAAGGAAGAATGCACCAAGGCACATCATAATTACATTACCCAAGATTAAAGATAAAAAGAGAATCTTAAAAGCAGCAAGAGAAAAGGAGACAATTACCTACAAAGGAGTTCCCATAAGACTCAGCTGATTTCTCAAAAGAAACCTTACAGGCAAGAAGGGTCTGGAAAGAAGTATTCGAAGTCATGAAAGGCAAGGACCTACATCCAAGATTACTCTATCCAGCAAAGCTCCCTTAGAATGGAAGGGCAGATAAAGTGCTTCCCAGATAACGTCAAGTTAAAGGAGTTCATTACCACCAAACCCTTATTATATGAAATTTTAAAGGGACTTATCAAGAAAAAGATAAAAATATGAACAGTAAAATGACAACAAACTCACAATTATCACAACAAAAACAAAAACAAACTAAGCAAACAATAGAATGGGAACAGAATCACAGAAATGGAGTTCACATGGAGAGTTAGCAGGGAGGGAGAGAGGGGAGAATGGGGGAAAAGATACAGGGAATAAGAAGCATAAATGGTAGGTACAAAATAGACAGAGGGAAGTTAAGAACAGTATAGGAAATGGAGAAGCCAAAGAACTTACATATATGACTCATGGACATGAACTAAGGGAGTGGAATGTTGGTGGGAGGGGAGGTGCAGGGAAAAGGGGAATAAAGGGGAAAAAAATGGAACAACTGTAATAGCATAATCAATAAAATATACTTAAAAAGCTGTAATGCACATTTAAAAACAAGATTAAAAAATTAAGATTGTTATACAAGACATGAAAATATTATAACTCAGAATTTTAAAAATTCAGAAATTCAACAATTTAAGAATTAGAAATAAAAGAAAAACTGAAATAAACACTAAAGTAGAAAAATATATGAGAGCAAATAAACACTTAACTACTCTTTTAAGATAACTAGCACGTAAAAAAAGACTTTAATGAAAAACAAAAATAAAGATAAAAACAATCTAAGAGAAAATTACAAATGTCAGAGATTGGCAAAAAAACAAACACACACTCAGATAATGGGGTTTTTAGAAAAGAAACCAAAGCTAGAATTAGAGTAAATGCTAAAAAGTAAAAATGAGCCCTGTCTGGGTTGCTCACATGGTTGGAATGTTGTCCCATACACCAAAATATTGTAGGTTCAATTCCTGGTCAGGGCACATAACTGGGTTGCAGGGTTGATCCCCCATCAGAGTGTGTACAGAAGACAACCAATCAATGTTTCTTTTTTAATTTTTTAAAAATATATTTTATTGATTATGCTATTACAGTTGTCCCATTCCCCCCCTACATTCCCCTCCACCCTGCACACCCCCTCCCACCCACATTCCCCCCCTTTAGTTCATGTCCATGTGTCATAAGTTCTTTAGCTTCTACTTTTCCCACACTATTCTTGCCCTCCCCCTGTCTATTTTCTACCCACTGTCTATGCTACTTGTTCTCTGTACCTTTTCCCCCTCTCTCCTCCTCCCACTCCCCTGTTGCTAACCCTCCATGTGATCTCCATTTCTGTGTTTCTGCTCCTGTTGCAGTGGTTTGCTTAGTTGGCTTTTGTTTTAGGTGTGGTGGTTAATACCTGTGAGTTTGCTGTCTTTTTGCTGTTCATATTTTTTATCTTCTTTTTCTTAGGTAAGTCCCTTTAACATTTCATATAATAAGGGCTTGGTGATGATGAGCTCCTTTAACTTGACCTTACCTGAGAAGCACTTTATCTTCCCCTCCATTCTAAATGACAGCTTTGCTGGATAGAGCAATCTTGGATGTAGGTCCTTGACTTTCATGACTTGGAATTCCTCTTTCCAGCCCCTTCTTGCCTGTAAAGTCTCTTTTGAGAAATTGGCTGACAATCTGATGGGAACTCCTTTGTAGGTGACTGTCCCATTATCTCTTGCTGCTTCTAGAATTCTCTCCTGCATTTGAATCTTGGCTAATGTAATGATGATGTGCCTTGGTGTGTTCCTCCTTGGGTCCTGCTTCTTTGGGACTCTCTGAGCTTCCTGGACTTCCTGGAAGTCTATTCCCTTTGCCAGATTGGGAAGTTCTCCTTCATTATTTGTTCAAATAAGTTTTCCACTTGTTGCTCTTCCTCTTCCCCTTCCAGTACCCCTATAATTTGGATGTTGGGATGTTTAAAGATGTCCTGGAGGTTCCTAAGCCTCTCCTTATTTTTTTGAATTCTTGTTTCTTCTTTCTTTTCTGTTTGGTTGTTTCTTTCTTCCTTCTGGTCCACTCCATTGATTTGAGTCCCAGTTTTCCTCCCATCTCTATTGGTTCCCTGTGCATTTTTCTTCATTTCACTTATTGTAGCCTTCATTTTTTCATCTAATTTGTGAACAAAATCAACCAGTTCTGTGAGCATCCTGATCACCAGGGCTTTGAATTGTGCATCTGATAGGTTGGCTATCTCTTCATTGCTTAGATAAATTGGCTCTGGGGCTTTGATTTGTTCTCTGGTTTGAGCCATTTTGTTTCTGTTTTTTTGTTTGTTTATTTGTTTGGGGTTTTTTTGGTCTAGTCGCAGCTGTTATACAGTGAGGGGTGGAGCCTTAGGTGTTCCCCAGGGCAGGGCACCCCAGTCGCTGGGTAGTGATGCTGTATGTGAGGGTGGAGTCCAAGAGGGAACAATGGCACTTGCTCTGCTCTCTCTTGGATTCCAGTCCCTTCCGCTGCTTCCCTTCGCTTGGATTATCTGCGAGTGAATGTGGGACCACCTGGTCAGCCAGCTGCCTTGCATGGCCTCACTGGGTCTGCACAGTTGCCACCCCGTGCCTGGGATCGGCCAGCCGCTGCTGCCTTCGTGCCTGGTCCGCACCTCCACTTTTTCCTGCGGCGACTCCACCCCTCTTACCGGTCTGCATGAATGGTTGTTGGACTTCCGTACAGTTCAATTTTCTATGAGTTCTGGTTGTTTTCTTGTTTCTAAATCTCTGTTGTCCTTAATTTTGGTTGTGAGAGGAGGCACAGTTGTCCACCTATGCCTCCATCTTGGCCGGAAGTCCCAATCAATATTTCTGTGTCACACTGATGTTTCTCTCTCTCTTCGCTCTCCCTTTCTCTCACTCTAAAATCAATAAACATATCCTAAGGTGAGGATAAAAAAACATTAAAAATGACTATGTGACTCAAAAGGAAAAGTTATAAATATATTTTAAATAATTTTCATCAGACTTTTTGACAGTGACACTTGAGCCGGAAGAAAATGGGAGTCACAGATTTAAAATACTCAAGGAAAAAGAAAGTGTGATCCAGGAATTTCCTAGCCAGGAAATCCAATGATCTTCAAGTATATATGGCACCATCACTAACATGCAAGAACTCAGGGAATATTGTGCTCATGAATGCTAAATAAAGAACATATTAGAGAACCACACAGAGTAAACAGAAGACATCAACACAAGGAACTGATGAGTTAAATATAGTTACTTATAAAAAAAGACAAAATGAGTGTTAAAGGATATAATATTATTGTAATGCCTATATGATCTGACAATGCAGACACAGTACATTGTAAAAAAGGTGAAAGGAGACTGGAAATAGTGTAAGCAAAAAATCTTTTTAATGTTTCCAATAACCATTACCAGTTGTGACAACATTTTATATATAGTCTGCTGTATGTGTAATATAGAATAAAACAAAAGTAATTCTGGAATATTTTCTTTTCTTTCTATCCTCCTGTGTCCTTGAAAATCAGGATTCTTAATATAGAAAAGATATATACATATATCACATAGAAGACATTAAACAAAAACACTGAACTCAAATAGAAACAGTATGAACATACAAGGTATTTTCTCTTTCTCTCTCTCTCTCTCTCTCTCTCTCACACACACACACACACACACACACACTTTTCTAGCTCTGATCACTGAAAAGGCCTAGAAGCAATGGCCAATCCGGTACCAAAAGCATTCCTAGCATCAAAATTGTGGTTTTGAATGACAATTTCCCACTAAAAGAAACAAAGGTTTCTTGGAGAAATACCTAATTCCAAGTCTGGAGATGGGAAATGAAGGAGTCCAAAACATCTTGATATACCAGTGCAGGAGTTCAGAACATGCCACTCCAAAACAAGCAGGTTTGGCTTATTGATGATTTCAGTTAAAGAGACTTGAAAACAGCAGATAAAACAAACAAACAAACAAACAAAAAACCTACACACAAAAAACCAAAACCACAACCCTCTGATTTTTCTTCTTTTTCTCAAAATAGCAGATGAAATTCCTGTATGAGAGATGTCCTCCCTATAGCAGAAGGAAAGTAATAGTCTCATCATCAAGCAGAAGTTGAGACTGCAAGAATTCTATTTAAAAAACCTTGTTAAAAATAATTCTTATCTTTCTTTAGCATTCCCCTACAGTTTAGTCACTTTCCACAACTGCCTCTCTCTCTGTTTAATATAACAGCAAGTAAATTTTATAATTCCTTTGGGTCATTATGAAGGTTCCTGTAAAATTTGTATTAAGTATGTATGCTTTTCTCCTGTTGCTCTTACATCAATTTAATTCTCAGGCCCAGACAAAAAGAACCCTAAGAGGACAGAGGTAAAAAGTGTGCCTCTCCTACTCCAGATTTCAGGGAAGCAATCAATGACTGCTAGGACTGTGTCAAAGGGACTCAGGAGCCATGTTAAAGAAGCTTCCCCGCTGGCCAAAGATAGGATCATCTGAGCTTCAATAAGGATAGTAACTTCAATGAATTGAAAACCATGGAATAATTTAAATCCATGAATGAATAATGATTTTTTCAAGGTATAAGAGAAAGTTGCAGAGGCAGTAGAAGTGAGTTAGCTACAGTGTGTAGGCTCAGGAAACGAGTTACGTACATAAAAGAAGGGCTGGTGGAGTTTAGGAGAGAGAAAGGCAGAGGCAAGGTACCTGGGAGGAAGAAGAGAGGGAAGGGGAACTTACAGGTGTGCTCCTGAGAGGGACAGAGTGCTCGTAATGATGTTTTAAAAACTACTGGTTACCTTCCGGAGAAGACAAAACAAATTCATTACTTTGAAAACTGGACAAAGGAAAGAATCTACGATTATCCTGCCTTTCCTATGTGAACTATACCACTGAGTAACTTAATAGTAGATATGGGGAAGGTTGGCCTTATAAAATTATTCCAGCTAATATTTGAAAACAAAATTATATTTATAATATCACTATCGTACAATCTCCAGTGAAGTAACAGATCTAGGGACCATGTATTAATGGCTGCTATTATAAAACAAAAACAAAAACAAAAACAAAAAAACAGATATTATGTGCAACCTGATAAATGCACCACTAACTATAGTCATGCCAAAGGGACTAAATCCGAGTCTGATCCAGCTGTAAATTTGTAGGAATTATAGAGGGCAGAGGAACACATCAAACTGTACTACAAATATGGTAATGAACAAAACCCAAACTGTGGAAAACCCTACAAATCAACCTGCCAATGTGTCAGCAGATGCATTATAAGGAAAAACAAAGAGATTGAGGGGAAGTATGTATATTAAGAGACTTAAAAAGGTATATTTATTTATTTATTTTTATAATGGATAAGACTAAACACAGGAGGCTAAGATAAGGTACTGGTAAGAATATTGCAAGCATGATGGCCCACAAGCTGTGTAAGAATGTGAAGAGAAGGCTAAGGGGTCGATGGACTAGAAGTTCCTATTAAGGTTAAAAAAAAAAAAAAAGATGTAGTAGTAGCCGATACCCAAAATGTAAACTTCAGATTCCCTGGGATTTGGGAATTTGGTGAGGCAATCAATTTGTATTTAGACAGATCTGGGCTGAGTTTTGGATCTGCTTTATTAGCTCTGTGAGCTTGCCAAATTATTTACCCTAGGCCAACTTCCTCATTTATAAATAAGTACAATATTTATCTCCTAGAGGTTTTCAGAGGATTAAAGGAGATAATGGATGGAAAAGGCCAAAGAAAATGCCTAGGACACAATTCATAAATATTCTTTTCTTCCTAGAGGTAAAATTCAGTATTTATTTGGGGCCAGTTCAGGTTCAAAACTAAAAGGTTCCTATACTAACTATATGCAGCTTTTCAATCTCTGAAAAATGTTTGTTACCTAATCACATGAATGGGACTAAATATGGTAAATATGACTAAAGGAATGTGACATAAGTATGAAATGTGAACTTTTTGAAAGGAAATGCATACTCATGAACTTTCCATATACCACTTGCCTAACCCAATGAAGTACTTAGTGAGGCAGTAAATGGAACCTGGAACTCTTAAAAATAAAAGGCTCATTAGTATAATCATTAAAAATAAGCAAATAGATATTGTAACATGTTTCCCACTGTATATACCACATTTTGTTTATCCATTCATCCACTGAAGGGCATTTGGGATGTTTCTTCCTTCTGGCTATTGTTGAGTAGGAGTACAAGTTTTTGTTTGAACACCTTTTTTTCAGTTCTTTTAGGCAAATACCTAGGAATAGAATTACTGGGTCACATGGTAATTCTGTTTAACCTATTGAAGAACCACCAAATTGTTTTCTACAGCAGCTACACCATTATGAGACTCTAGACATACATGAGGGTTCCACTTTCTCCACATCCTTGCCAATACTTTTGTTTTTTGTTTGTTTGTTTGTTTTTTAAATTTAAACGGCTCTCCTAGTGGATGTGAAATGGTGTCTCATTGTGGCTTTGACTTGCATTTCTCTAATGACTAATGATGTTGAGTATCTTTTGGGGGGCTTGTTAGCCATTTGTATACCTTTTTCAGAGAAATATCTTTTCAAGTATTTTGCCCCTTTTCTAACTGGGTTGTCTGTCTTTCTGCAGTTGCATTGTCACAGTCCTTTGTATACTGCGCATACTGGACCCCATTAGATACAGGATTTTCAAGTATTTTCTCCCATCCTATGGATTACCTTTCCCTTTCTTGATAGTATCCTTTGATGCACCGAAGTTTTAAATTCTGATGAAGTCCAACTTATCTTTCTTTTGTTGCTTTCCTTTGCTTTTGGTGTCATATCTTGGATCCATTATCACATCCAAGGTCACCCCAACACCATTCATTCAAGGGATTATTCTTTCCCCATTAAATGGTCTTGGCATTCTTGACCAAAATCAATTGTCTGTGAGTGCATGGGTTTATTTTTGGACTCTCAATTCTATTCCATATCTATATGTCTAGTCTTATGTCAGTTAACAGTCTTGATTACTGTAGCTTTATAGGAAGCTTTCAAATCAGAAGTATGCATCCTTCAACTCTGTTTTTTCCAAGATTGTTTTGGCTATTTATCATTCCTTGAAATTCCATATGAATTTTAAAATCAGCTTTTCCATTTGAGAAAAAAATGGCTATTGGAATTTTTAAAAAAATATTTTATTTATTTTTAGAGAGGGGAAGGGAGAGAGGGAGAGAAACATCAGTGTGTGGTTGCCTCTCACGTACCCCCTACTGAGAACCTGGCCCACAACCGAGGCATGTGGCCAAACTGGGAATCAAACCAATGACCCTTTGGTTTGCAGGCTAGCACCGAATCCACTGAGCCACACCAACCAGGGTAAGGCTATAGGAATCTTGACAGGGATTACATTTAACCTGTACATCACTTAGGGGAGTGGTACCATCTTAACAGTATTAAGTGGAAGATGACTTAATTTTAACATTGAAATTATGAGTGCCATTATTAACTTCATTAGGGAAAATGCTGCTTTGCAGTTGAGCCCAGCAAATGGGAGATTTGGTCTCAGCAAATCTGCATGGAATCTCCCCTTAAACCCATGTAGCGAAATTAATAGAGCTATATTACACAAAAGGTGGCAGTGGTAGACAAGACAGAAATGTGGCATAATCTAGAATGACTTCTGTGCACTTTGACATGTAATAGTTATTTCCCCTCCTGATTCCAACAATTTTGGCAGTGTAGGAAACAAGATTATACAAGAGTAAAAAGCACTGGGAAGGCAGACAACTCTTCCCTTGTTCAATCTGCCCTCTTCCCAATCCTTGCCAAGATAAACAAGAGGGAGCTGGGCAAATTTTGGTTTTGTGATTTATAACCAAACCACAAAACTGGAACAAGGGCCTCTCACTTCTTCCACAGAACTGTTTAAAATATTAACTCATTGGAAGATGCCAAAAGTTTCCAGGAGGGTAAGGAAGTGATAATCATAGCATATTCAACCTTTGCTTGTTTCCCCTGGACCCAAAAAATGATCTACTGCTATGGGCCTGGAAAGAGCCTCTATTTGGAATACGTTGTCTTAATTTTTTCACACGTTTCTGCATCCATTTTCTCTTTCTGTTAACCCTTTAAAAAAAGACTTTATTCATTTTCAGAAAGAAGGTAAGGGAGGAACAGGGAGAGAATCATTTATCAGTTGCTTCTCGTATGCACCCTTATCAGGGAATGAACCCGCAATCCAAGCATGTACCCTGACCAGGAATTGAAACAGCAACCTTTTATTTCATGAAACAACGCTCAATGGAGCTATACCAGTCAGGGCAGTCCTGACTTTTTAATATATTAAATGTTCCTTTACATTACTGGCTTGTGTGTTTTGGCAGTGCAGCTCTGCCACAAATGCTGGAGGAAACATGGAGTATTCCCAATGAAATAACACGGATCTAATAACATTGTTTCCAGATACTTGCTTCAGTTTAGTCATACTGAGTGACTCCTGCCTAGTTCTAGTGGAAGAGTGTGAACCTCAGACTTCTGCTGAAGATAAATCACAATAAGGTCCAGGTCAAAGGGCTCCCATGGTTGACCTTGGCCCAAAGAGAAAGCTACCCCAGAACTTTGTTCTTTGAAGGGAATAATCATGTCTCATTCTAAATCCCAATTACCCCTCACCCATTTTTCCCCCCTGAGGTTTAAGTGAACTTTTATTGGGAAGGGAAGTTGTCAACTGAAACAGCAGCAAATGAAGAGTAAAGAAGGAAACCCCCTATTGCTACAGATATACAAACCCTCCACTGTATGAGACACAGAAGGCATTTCAATTTGTGACCCCTAGCCCAGAAATGCCAAATGCTTTTTCATTCAATCTAATACTTCTGGATTCCTACCCAAAAGGAAAAGTTGCTTACTGAAAGGAAGCCCTCAAAGAAGAGCAAGGTAGAAAATGTAGAAATTAAGAAGTTATGTAAAACACTCTTTCAACTGTAATTAACTACCTTCTCATATCTTCACAGTAATACAAAACAATCATTTGCAGAATTGGTTCAGATTGCTTTAATACTAGATACATTTTTAGTCCTCTATGTATTTGAAAGTTATTTACATTTACGTGAAATGAAGCTATTAGTACTTTTCTACAGCAGTAACTGCACACCAGAAAGGCCAAAACAAACACAAACCAAGGAATGGGAGTTTTCCCAAAGCTGCAGTGTGGAAAGACTATAAACAGTTGATTCCATACACATGAATGGGTTTCTCTGCTCTAACAAATCCAAATGGAATAAGGAATGGAGATGTGTACAAAGGTTTCTGGAGGGAAGAAGGACAACACCCTGTATGTAGTTAGTTTTCTGCCCATTCTGCCACATCACATTCTTCTCCGGCACTGTCTGATGACCAGCGTGTCCCTAAGCAGCTGCATGATGAGGGTGCTGTTTTCGTATGGGTTTTCATTCAGTGTACGGAGTTCTGCAATGGCCTCAACAAAACCCATTTTAGCCAGCGTGCAGGCAAGCTGTGCATACTGGCAGAGCTTCAGTTATTCAGGATCTCATAGTAGAATACAGAGATCTTACTCCCTGGATTAGTTGCATTGGCTATTAAATAAGTAGCCAACAATACCAGGACTGTGGTGCAGATGGACGGCATCTCCGACTCCACTTTCTCCCCATAGTCCTCAATCAGCTGCAACTTCTTGTGTAAGGTCCTCCAGGTGGACCAGCGGCCCCTGACGACATTCTTGTAGGCCACCGAGAGCAGGCTGCACTCCTTGTTGGACAGCTCCGTGCCCTGCTCTGTCACAGCCTTCATGTAGGTGGCCATGTCATTGTAGCGCTCAGCCTGCTCTGCCAGCTTCACCTTCGGGATCAGCTTGAGCAGCGATGGTGAGTACCGAGTGGATCAGAGGAGGTGGTGGAGCTCTGACTTCACGTCTCCATGGCCACCCAATGAGTTCCACCACTTTGACTTGCTTTTCCTCATCCACTTTTTGACATCTCTTTTATATTTAGCCTACAAGATTTGTCCAGCAGGTATTCATTAAATGTAGTGAACAATTAGTCTCTAATCTAGAGGCCATTAAAATCATTTGTAAAACTTTCAAGACATAGGTTGGAAATTGCCTAAGATTTATCAGCAGGTCTAAGGGTGGTGTCCAAGTATTTCCAGATTAAAATATTCCATAGGTAATTAAATGGAGAATGTTAAGGTTTAAGGAACACTCCTTTCTCTACATTACAGCTAACTCATTTTGCTTAAAAAATACTCTATGGTTAGATTGTGGGAGAAGAGGAAGGTTTTTCTTACATACCTCTTAAGAGATTTAAATCTTAAACTAGACTCAGGCCCTTAATTTTCAATTTGGAGGAAAATACATGCCACCTTTGCCACTGTCCTTCACACCATCCCAGTCACATCACTGTGATTTAATCATGTTCAAAATTTTTTTTCTGTATCTTATGATGTTTTGACATCGTAAAAATCCTGCTGGTGGGAAGACTGCCCTTTCCAGGGCTAGTTAATTCCTAAAGATAGTAATCAACTTACTTGGGAGCAGCCTCTCATATGCAAAATAAGCAACTCCTTTAAGTCTCACAGACCAAGCAAAAATTACCCCTGCCCTAAATCATCCCAGGACCAGATACATGGCAACTGTAAACCATTCCTTTTGCCCTAGACCTGCCAAAATTACTCAAACTAGCCAGTCCTAAAAGGTTTACCCTGCCCTGCCTTGCCTTTCCCACAGACCAAAGGGTCTGACCTAAGCATTCCCCTAGCTCCTGCTTCTGTCTCCTGGCCAAAACCATCCTGTGGTGTGGCGTGCCTCTTCTCTCTGGAAGTGTAATACATTCTTCTTTCAATAGCATTGGCCTCTCCATGTTGTCACACAGGCACCTCTAAAAATTAAAATCTTGCTACTAAAAATGAGACACCTCATCCCACCTATCTCTGTGCTGCCTACAATTCTAACTGATACAATCAATTTGTGCTAACTGATCCAATCAATTGAAAATTATAACTTAGGTTTCCAAAACCAAGTAACATCTCCTAAACTCCTTCATAGAGCTCTTGGGCCCTGCCTGAGTAGCTCAGTTGGTTAGAATGTCATCCTGATACACCAAAGTTGCTGGTTCCATCTTAGGTCAGGGCACATACATACAAGAATTGTCAATGAATGGCATAAATAAATAGAACAACAAATTGAAGTCTCTCTCTCTCTAAAATCAATAAATAAAAATTAAAAGAAAGAAAAAAAGGTCTTGAAAGTTCTATTAGCATTTCATACTCAGCACTCAGAACCAAATGTAGTACGACCCAGCAATTACTCTCCTAGGTGTATGTCCAAGTGAACTAAAAACACAAAACTTGTACATGAATGTTCACAACACCATCATTTATAACAGCCAAATACGGAAACAGCTCAAATGCCTATCAACTGACAATAAACAAAATATGGTACAGCCATACAAGGAAATATTATCCAGCCATTAAAAGAAATAAATCAATTCATGCTACAAGTTACCTTAAAATCAGTATGTTCAGTAAAAGCCAGACAGAAAAGGCCACATATTGTGTGAATGAACCCATTTATATAAAATGAACACACTAGGCAAATCCACAGAAACAGAAAGTACATTAGTGATTGCTAGGGGATGGAGTAAGGAGGAATGGGGAGGGAATGCTAATGGTACAAAGATTTCTATTTGCACTGTAGAGGAAAAGTCAGATAGGTTAAGGTGACCCAGACGAGGGACTGGGAACTAGGAAAGAGTTTGTTTAGGTTACTTAGAAGATGCCAGCCAGCTGTTGGATTTCAGCCAGGCAGTCATAATTTTTGTTTAGGTTTTTGTACACTCAGCTCAGATTATGATTCCTCAAGGCTAACTCCCGCTTTTGGCTTCTGTACATAGCAGCAACTCCCCTTTAGCTTTTGAACACCCAGCTTTAGATAAGGATACCTCAAGGACACCTCAACCCTAGAGTTATTTTAATTATTTTCGCATCAGCTTCTGTACCTCCTGCTTTTGCTACGTAGAAAAGGGTGTCCAGAAAACAATAAAAGCCCTGCTCAGCCAAGGCTCGGGGCTCAGAATTTGGGGTCTGTACTCCTCTGGGCCCGTGCACGTTAATAAAGGGTCGTGCTCCGCCATCCAGCTGCGTGTTGAGTCGTTTCCTTCCGTAACAGTACCATTATAAACGGGGTTATAAAATGTTCTGGAATTAAGACAGTGATGATGGTTGCATAACCTTGTGAGTGTCCTAAAAACCACTGAATCATACATTTCAAAAGGGTGACTTTTATATGTGAATTATAGATATTTTAAAAACCTCTATGTATTCTCTTCCCTCCAAACTTACTCTTCCTGTATTCCATTATTCCAGTGCTTTGGACCACATTCTATTCAGGTACTCTGGCCAGAAACCTACAAATTCTAACAAATAATTAGGTCATGGTGTTTCAAATGCCTTACTATTTCTCCATTCCAACTGCTAATTCAGGACACACTCATTTCTCACCTAGATTATAACGGCCTCCTAATAGGGCTCCCGTCTTGCTACTCCAGATCCATTTTCACACTGCAAGTAAAACTCTTTAAAATCAAAATCTTCAGTGGCTTCCAATGACCCCAGGTTGAAGTCCAAAACCTTAATGTGATTTGTAAACCACTTCAAACGGTGGCCAGTGGCGACCCCCTCCAGCCAGACTGGAGACCGTGGGTATCACCTCAGCCTCGGCACGCACAGGATGACTCTCCAGCTTACACCTGCCAACCTCTAGGGTTCCACCTGTTCGCTACCCTCACTAGAAAGGAAGATCTCCCTCCCCTCATTTGGGGCGTCTCCAAATCCCTCCTCCCTCCCCATTTACTCGTTGGTTCCTCAAGCAGGTGTGCTGGAAGGGCCACCACTGAATATGCAAACATTTCCTGTGTAAACCGTGGTGGACCCAAAATTCAGCTTGAAACTGCGGTAGTGTCCTGAACTCACCCCTACTTTTCCTCAATACTTAATAACGTTCTGGACGTCGCTGCAGCAGCCGCAGCCACCATTCACGCCTGCGTCCAGAGAGCTCTAAACCTTCGCGCTCCACCGCGCCCCGCGGCGGACCTCCTTGCTACCCCTCACGCCTAGGCCGCGGAGGAGGATGGGAAGCAAGCCTCCTTGAATGCTCTGAGCCTGCGCCAACGCCTGCGCAGACGCAATTCTCTGCAGGAGCGGGGGTTGGGGAGCCGGGCGGCGCATGCGCAGGCTTGAGGCTCTCGGTTGAGACGGTGCCGCGGCGGCGCCGGAGGTAGGAGGGGTTGGGCTTTGGGGCAAGGAATATGCACCCGGGTGTTGGAGGTCCAGCCATCTCGGGCCTTTGTCACCCCCTTCCAGTCGCGGTGTAGAGGCAGGAGCAGTGCTTGGGTGGGGGAGGCCTGGGCTGCCTGAAGGGAGGAGAGGAGTGGGGATCCGGATACCCACGGAGTCATTGCTTGGGGGACAGTCTGGCGATCGGGATTAGTCGCTCAGAGTCTTTGGCAGCCCTTCCCCAGGCTGAGCCCCCTGCCCGTTTCCTGTGTGTTATCAGGTTGAGGGGAACGGAATGGTCTGTCCCTCACGTTCCCATTTATTCTGCGTTCGCTAGGAGCCTGGCGCAGCCGTAGGTACCAAAGCTGAGTAGGCAAAAGTCGCCGGCCCTCTGGAAACTTGAGGTCTCGTAGGACCCGCTACTTCGTTAAGCAAGTACAGGAGATATACTGTCTTAGCAGCAGAGATGTAGAGACTGCAGTGTGGAGGGTGAAATTTGCCATCGCGCTCCACATCCAACAGGATAAAATTGTTTGGTTAGCTTTATGTTCCAAACGCTTGGACAAGGATCTCTGCTGAAGCCTCCTCTCCCACCCCAATTTTCTCTTCGCTCCTATTATACCAAACTCTTTGCAGTTAACTAATTTAACAAGTAATTGATGAGCACTTTTTTACAAGTCAGGTGCCTATATGCCAAAGAGAATACATAGTAAAATATGTGAATCTGTGTGCCCTCTTTAAGTTTTGAGCTAGTAGGGGGCAGATAATAAGTAAATGAATAGGAGCTGATACCCTGAAACCATAATGCCTGGGTTTGATCCTGGCCCTGCTTTCAAAAGCTGTGTGAACTTGAGCCAGTTCCTCATTCTTATGCTTGATTCCTTGCTGTAAAGAAGGGATCACAATAGATTCTACCGAATAAGATTGTTGCAAGGATTCAATGAATTAGACTTGTAAAGCAGTTGCACTGATGCCTGGCATATAGGAAGCATTCAGTAAATGTTATCTATTACATATGATTATAACTTGTGATAAGTGCTATTGTGAAAACTGTGTGATGAAAGAAAATAATAGGGATGGAGAGAGTGTACTTAGAGGATGAGGGGAAGCACCTCTAAGGAGGTGACATGGAAGATGTGAATGAGCTGGCCACGCTAAGTAGATTGTAGGACTGTGTCTGCCCAGCAGAGGAAAACTAGATGATTAATTGGATTACTTGGAGAGTGGAGACTACATTATTGAATTTGAAATGAACTTTCTGCCACTGAGTCATTCAGTTTTGATTTTTGAACCCCACTAAACTGTGCTGATGTAAATAATCAGGCCCATAAGGCCTAACCCTTGCATTTGGACAGCATTCTAGTAACCTGAGTTTGGAGAGCTCTTGCTGGGTGAGAGGATAGAGAAAGTGGCCTTTTTTGACTTGGAAAAATTGGTTGTATCAATGAAGGATGAGCCTCCTGTGTTCTTACCTTTTATTCATTCCTATCTCCTGAGTGTTCAAGAACATATTCATTCTCATTCTCCCTCTCTCATTATGTTGCCTGCTGATAGAGGCTCTAATAGCTAGAGGCCTTGGACAAGAGATAGTTTTTCTGGATTTGGGAATCGTCATGTTTTTGTGGTGACCACACTTCATGGGACTTATTCCCCAGATTTCAGTAAAAACAATACTCTTCCAAGATGCCCGAGTTTTTCTGTCTGTGACAGAACATGCTTTGATGGGTTTTTAGACAACCCCTGTGCCCACATTGTGTTGTGATGCCCTATAGGATGATGGGGCTATGTTAACCAAGCTGTACCTGAGTACTGACAGGGGTATTGTTACTCCCATACTCTGCATGCTCTTATGCCTTCTCAGAAGAAATGGCACAAAATGACAGTATCCGTCTAATTACACCTAGATGCTTTTGGTTTTCCACAGATGTGAAATTAAATGAACCAAGTGTGTTTTATCACCATGGAGATCTTGGACAATGACCTGAGAATCAACTTCATATGTGTTCTATCTCGGAGGCTTCTATTGGACAACCAAACCTCTCAGATGTAAACTTTAACAGAGGGAAGCTTTAAACGTGCTGTTTAACATAGGATCAAATTGAATAAAAATGTTTTAAATCATTATGGAGAGGAAAACAGTACTTTTTTTCTCAGTTGTGCAAACTCTCCAGGTATCGCAGTGAGATTTAAAGAAGAACCCCAGTGAAGCTGTGATTCTAAATGAGGCCCAGCTAGGCTCATTCTTGGGCCCCCAGATTGACCCTCAGTCCTCTGAAAACCACTTTGAAAGCCTTATAACAGGTCAGATGATGGATGAGTCGGATGATGATTTTAAGGAACTCTGTGCCAGCTTTTTCCAAAGGGTGAAAAAGAATGGCTCCAAGGAAGTATCAGGGGAAAGGAAGACAAGAAAGGCCTCGAACAGCACTCAGATAACAAGCAGACCAAAAAGAGCCAAACCAACTGCTACCAAGAACAAAACCCTTCAAAGCCCTAGGGAGAGGAAGACGCGAACTGGCAGTCAGGCTGCAAGGACAAAAAAACAAGGGGCACCCAAGCAGCAAGAGAGTGAACCAGCTCCCCCTGAGAATGGGGAAGGAAGTATGCCTGGTTCTTCTGTGCTCTGGGAGAGTGCATGGAGCTCCCAGACAGGTAACCCAGCCAGAAACACTGCCAGAACTTCCAGAGAGGAAGCCAGTGGTGATTTGTAGTATTTTAAACTAGGTGTTGGAAAATTTTCTGCAAAGTGCCAGGTAGTACGGTAAATTTTTTTTGGCCTTGCGGGCCATACAGTCTCTATCACAACTCCTCAATTCCCTAGACAGTACATGAATGAATTGTGTTCCAGCAAAACTTCATTTACAAGACAGGCAGCCAGCCCAAGGACCATGGTTTGTCTACTGCTGTTTTAAATAATAGTCATAAAAAATAGAACCCCTGTGTGAGTTTTCCACATGATTATGTTTGGGGCCCTCTTCCAGTTTCCTATTAATGTTTACATCACATAGTTGACTCACATTGTATATGAGTTACATGAACATGAAAATAATGCTACTTCTCCCATTTTCTCTAAATCATTCATAGTGGGTGCCATATGAGCTTAAGTTCCAGGAGAATCCTCAAGTTCTTCCTTTCTTTTCCAAATATCTTTTTATTTCTCCGCCGTGTGTGTGTGTGTGTGTGTGTGTGTGTGTGTGTGTGTGTGTATGTTTGGTTCATTGTTTAAAGCAGCTTACTGTGTTGTCCTTGATGTACCTAACCATATGCTTAGCATATATTCTTCATGCAGAACTGAAAACCAGCCTTGCATATCTAATACAGAACAAGGTCTTTGGGCTCCAAACTTCTGTTTCTAAGTTTTTCTCACCTTCACTTCCTGATCTTAAATACGTAATATTTTGTGCCCAGGGTGGTCAGCATGACCTCTGAATGGAGTAGTGGTAAAGGCTTAGCTTGCAGAGGCTGTTGTAAGGCTTCAGCAATGTTGCCAAAATGTCATTGGTCCTTTGTGCTCCTCACTGAGAGGAGCATAGCTCTGAGAGTCTAGTGAAAGGTATGCATGATTTCCACCGGAAACTGCACCCCACGCATGCCTGCAAAGTTGGCATACAACTTCAGGGGCTTCGTGGATCCCCACTGGGGGCTATCCACTAAGTTAAAGGAGAACTTCTGACCTAGAAAGATATAAATGTTTGTCATTAATATTTCTTTAATAACAGCTTTATAGAGATATTCATATTGTGTAAAATTCACTCTTTTGACGTGTACGGTTCAATGGTTTCACAGTTGTGCAGCCATCTCCACTACCTAATTGTAAAATGTTTCATCACCCCCAAATGAACCCTGTACTCGTTAGCAGTCCCTCTCCATTCCCTCTGGTGTCATAGACCTTTATGAGAGGTACATTTCTCCTACCACACACAGTGAGGTTACCAAGAGATAATTAGTCCTATTCACACTTGAGGGTTAAACCTAACTAGTTGGTAAAGGACCCCTGAGAACATTATGTCTAACTTGTATTTGGTGGCAGAGTGTTTTGTTTCTCTACCTAGAATGGACACATGTGAATATTTTTCTCCTCAGAGGCTGCTTCTAATAGCAACTCCCAGCCCCCACCTCCCTGTCTGACTGCGATGGTGCCAAGTCCCTCCAAACCCCGAGCGGCTGAGGTAGTCCTGTGGCGAATGCAGCAGTTCAAGAGAACAGACCCCGAGCGTTTGAAACATGCTTCAGATGGGTGCTCCTTCCAGGCTGCACTTGAAGAAAATGTCCCAGACGGCTCTCCAGAAGCAATGATGGCGGGGAATGGTATGATGGGAGTTTTCTGCATTCCCAACAGGAATAAGTTCTAATTCTGGAGGAAGGGGAACAAGAAGGAACCAACCCTCACTGCATTTCTGCTGAGGGTGGGCTCTGCCTGGCATTCTACCTTTGCCATTTCGTGTCATCTAGCCAGAGAACAACAAGTTCCTGGGTCATTACTCACTTAGTTTCTTTGACAAGGTACCTCTTTCCCTTGTTTTAATTTTGACTTTTACTTTTGAATTTTCTCCATATAGAAAAATCAAAGAATATTTTACAACAAACTCTCTATGTCCTCAGCCAAAATTTAACAGTTGTTAACACTTTGCCGTATATTTTTTTATGTCTCTATAAAGGTATGTGCTTGTTCCGTACTGTGTGAAAGTAAGCAATAGGTATCATGGCACTCCACCCCTGGGTTCTCTGTAAGCACAGTAGTGTTAGTGCACCTACTTCCATAATGTTGCCTGATATCCAGTTCATAGTCAAATTTCCCCAACTGTCCCAAGAATGGCTTTGGGAGCTGGTGTCCAAGGGTTTGTCAGAACTATAAGTTCGTACATTCTCTGTGGATGTAGCCAGTAGTCTCTTAAGGTCTGAAGCCTAGAACAGTCATCTTGTCTTGTTTTTGTCTTTGTTTTAATGATACTTTTCGAAGAGTCCAGGTAATTGTCTTAAAATTTACCACTTTCTGTATTTGCTCAATTGTTTCTTCATGATGTCATTTAACCCCTTCCTGAAACCTCTGTGTTGCATCACACTGAGGAAGCGACAGGTGTCACTGGCTCCAGGTTAAGCAGTTCAGCATCACCGGTTTGCGGGTGCTGTGCACCACTCCAAGAAGCACATAATGTCTGGTGCTTCCAGTCTTTATCCCCTAAACAGCATCAATCTTTATTTTTGATGAAAATATATAAAAGGAAAAGGAATAGGAAGAAACTGTGTTGACAGGTGTACGGCTGATGAGCATGTGGTCTCCTGGGACTGCATTTGCATATTTCACCCTAGGAGGACTGATGATTCTCAGGCTACCCCAAAGGTCCACACAAGTAGCAAGGTGACATCTGCTGTGGCATCAGTCCTGGAGCACCCAAGGGGTGCAGAGGAGTTGCTCAGCCAGTATGTGAGCCCAGTGCCTCCCCTACATGTGACTCAGTTGCTTCCATATATCTTCACATCATACCCAGTAATGCTCAGGAGAGAGAAACTACTGCTTCGCTAAAAAATAAAGGGGAGGGGACACAAAATAAACCATGATGCTTTTCTCTCTTTGGTGGAAAGAATGACAGGCCACTAGTAATATTCAAGAATTGGGAATTTATGAAGTTTTCAGGGCATATCCGTTATGAATGCCAAGGGTCTGCTTCAGCAATATCAGACGTGACAGGGTGGCAGAAGTAGGCATGCTACCTTGGGATTTCACTCTGGCCTGGTTCTGCCAGGATGGGCAACAAAGCTCACAGAGGTCATAGCAGTAGGAAAGGTTGAACTTTGAAGAGAAAACTTGGATTTGTTGAAATAGAGCCTTATAAACCTGGCATGTCCATGGCAGCTGACTTTTGCAGAAATGGGAAAAATGGAAGTTCTCTAGGACTTGGTACTCAGAGAGTGGTCCTGGACATCCAGTATCAGCCTTACTGGGAGTTGTTAGAAATTCAGGAGCTCAGGCTCCACCTAGACCTTCATAATGTGAACCTTCATTATAGCCGGGTCCCCAGGGATTTTTACACATAGTAAAGTTTGAGAAGTGCTGTTGAAGGAGCCCTGTTTCCTGCCCTGTTTCACTCGATGGTGCCTGCCATGAGGCAGAGTAGTATGGGGTCCAGTTTCTCCACGAAGCACCCGCTGTCCTTGTCTTGCAAGATCTGACAGATGTGCAGAGGTCTGAGGATGAGCTCGTCCTCATGGACCTTTGTGCCTCTCCACAGGGTCTGGGCCCTGGCTCCCTGCCACAGAGAGCGATGGTGCAGTGGCCTTGGCCCTGCAGCAGGAGTTTCAGCAGGAACGAGCCTCTGCACATGATGATAGCCTGGAGGAGAAGGGGTTGTTCTTCTGCCAGATTTGTCAAAAGAACCTCTCAGCTATGAACGTGACACGGAGGGAGCAGCACGTGAACTGGTAGGAGCAGCTCGGCTGTCACCTTTCCTGTGGGTGTGACCAGGGCCAGGGCCCCCATGGCTGTAGGGGTAATCTTGGGACACCTTACAATAGCACCTCAGAGTAGGTACCCACCTGCCCTTGCTTTTTATTTTTTAACAGCTTTATTGAGATATAATTCACATACAATTAGTGCATTTAGAATGATCAATTCAATGAATTTCATTCAGTAATACAGAGTTATGCAACCATCACCATAGTCAATTTTAGAATATTTTCATCACCCCTAAAAGAAAATTTGTACCCATTAGCACTTGCTTCCCATGTGCCCCCTCCCGCGGCCCCTGGCAACAACTAATGTGCTTTCTGTCTCTATCGATTTGCCTGTTCTGGACATAAGTGGAATCACACACTGTGTGGCCTTTGTGTGTCTGGCTTCCTTCACTCAGCATAGTGTTTTCAGCATTCGCCCATGTTGTAGCATGTGTCCGTGCTTTCTTCTTTTTCATGGCTGAGTAATATACCATTGTGTGGATTGACTACATCTTGTTTCTCTACTCATCCATTGATGGACTTTGTTTTCCATTGTTTACCATTTGGGTATTATGAATAGAGCTGCTATGAATATGCATTTCATGTGTTGGCTTAAGTGTCTCTTTTCAGGTCTTTTGGCTATACACGTAGGAGTGGAATTGCTGGATCGTGTGGTGACTCTGTGATTGATTATGTTTAATCTGTCCTTGCTTTCTTCAGTCACTTTTGCTAACAGATACCTAAATTCTGTATCTGGAGGCTGACTAAAGGTTGTGTGGAGGGACTGGCTTGGAGGGGATGAGGTTTGGCCCACAGCATGTCCTTACAGATGTGGAACCACCAGGGAAGGCAGTTCTCCTGTGTTTACTGTCTTCCTTCAGGTGCTTGGATGAGGCTGAAAAGGCACTGAGACCTACTGCACCTCAGATCCCTGAATGCCCAATTTGTGGCAAGACATTTCTCACCCCAAAGAGCAGAATCAGTCACGTGAAAAAGTGTGCAGTGAAGATGGAGGTGGGTCCCCAGCTTCTGCTCCAGGCTGTGCGGCTGCAGACAGTTCAGCCTGAGGGGGCCTGTGGCACACTGGCACAGGCATCGAGGTGAGTCAAATGAAAAGGAAAAAATCAAAGAAGTACTCTGATTTGTTTTTTAAAAGAAAAAATAAAACCTTATGTAGTGTTAGAGGACAATAGAGCCCTCTCTGATTCTGGAAATGACACATGAGGAGGAAGTCAGTCACGGTCTCCACAGGGATTGAGTAGGGGACAAATTCTGCATCCTGCATGGCTTTGAAGTGGTCCATGTGAGTGTGGCTGTGTCTGTGGAAATGACCAGTTGGACTGGTTTCCTTGAGATCCTTCTTTCTGAGAGTTTTCCATTCCTAAGGCCCTGCAGTCAATGCCCTCCAGAGCAGCTAAGAATTTGGTAATTCCCTTTACCACATCTATTTCATGTGTGGTACAGCCTCACTTGCGTCTCAGCATAGTTCAATTTTCATACTGTTAATGTAAGATTACTCAGCATAGTTCAAAGAGTTGGTGAGACAGAACCGTAGGCCTTTACAAAATATTTGCATGAGTTAAAAGCTTAAGTGTTAAAATAGGAGGCCCTGCTGATGACACAAGTCTTCAGCATGCAAACTACAGGCACACAAGTGGCAGAGGGTCAGCTTTGTGCTGCATCATCCCTGCTGCTATGGGTGCCAGAGTAGACCCCCATGTTACACAGAATATGGGCAGCTTTAGCCCTGAACTGCTGTAGGTTTGGGACTTCTTGGACAGCTGTCAAGAGCAAAGGGAATGCCAAGGGCAGTTTGTTTGTCTTGGCCACTGCCTTGCACATGGGTTCTGTGCATGTGAGCTGGGTCTGTGCTGAGATGGGGAGGGCAGAGGCTGAGTCTTTGCTGGTGAGTCTGTCTGTGTTTTAGCATATCAGCACTAACTAGCATTGTAGACTTGGAGGCCTTAAGGCTGAGAATAGATGTTACCTAAGTGATTACTTGCCTTTTGCCAGGACCACGCTGAATCTACCTACTCAAGATAAAATAAATCTGCTTTTTAAATACCTCCAAGAAGTGAAACAAGATGTGTGAGGGTTCTTCTAGAAGGATGATAAAATAGAAAGCTACAAATGGATCTCCTCACTGAGACTTTGAGCCTCCCCTGCCCTAAGGCCAAGCCTGGGGTGTTTGGAACTCTGGGACGGTCATGACTCCCTGGCCAGGGCACATGTGCTAGTTGGAGCAACCCACTCACCTCTACACCCCTCACCTGCTTTCATCAGGGCTCAGGCCCTGCCTGATGGGTCCAGAGGTGCAGCCTACATAATGGTAGGGCCCCGGGAGGTTGGGGTGGCTCCTTTCCCTTTTGGAGGCTGTGGTTATTGGAGGCTGTGGTTAGAACTGAATTAGGGCTTGCTTAGATATTCTGAGATGATAGCTGAGATTCTGGAGCCATCACAGGCCCAGTGGAGAGCATGAGATTTTGTGAAAGCCAGAGGTGTTTCCAGAATTCCCTATAGCTGCAGGGAAGCTGATCTTGGGATTGCTGTTGGTTTCTTTCTCACCTTTACCTTTCTGCTTCTTGCCCAGCCTGCTGGGAATCAGCGGGCAGTCTAGGTTCTCTCCAGCCAGAAAAATCTTTCAGTAAATCTCCTCTGAGCCAAATGAGTCACTGTATGTTGGCCTCCGAACCCACCTACCATTTTGGTAATCCATACTGAGAGGCCCTTCCTTCAGGCGTTGGGCAGAGGCACTGCCCTGCAGCCCCACAGCCCCTGTAGGAGGGAAGGAATCCTTTTATGGCCATTGTGTCCGGGACCATCTAAGGGGCATCTGAAGTATGAATGGGCAGAAGTTGGGAGAATCCAGGGTGCTGACACGGAGCCATGGAGTGCTGACTCTACTGGAAGGGCCTGGCCACATCTAGGGTGTGCAGGTACGACACTGCCACCCCAACCTGGCTGGGCAGAATCACACAGCAGGACCCAGACCCTTCCGTGCCTGGACTGACCTGAACTTTTGGCCCAGGATTGTGTGAGCTTGTGTGAGGCACGGAGTGAGCACAGTGAATTCCCAGAGTACTTGATGACTCTGTCTGGAGGGTCCACATTTACCTGTTTTCTCTTCCCTAAGAGAGGAAAAGGGGTCCAGCCCCCTTTAGTCCAGTGGCGACCACCTCAGAATAGGATGTGCTCACAACTCTAGCTGTCACCAACCTTTCTGTTTGGCTGCCTTTTAAGCCTCAGCAATCACGTTGGAGGTGTGAAAAGGAAGGGAGCCCCCAAGAAGAAGGAGCCCCAGAAGAGGCGGAAGGTCAATGAACCTGAGGTGCTGTCGGAGGACCTGCAGGTGGCCATGGCTCTGTCCCGGTCCGAGATGGAGCAGGCGGCTGTGCCTTTGGTGCTCACACCGGGAACTGCTGTTTCTGAGATGAAAAGAGTGACAACAGGTATGTGTATCCATAAGTGGTGGCTCCAGGGGAGCCTTGCTTGACTGCCTCTGGCTGAGCTGTGTGGATGCCTCTGTTATTAACTGTTACTTTTCTTTCTCTAGAGAAGAAGAGTCGCAAGAAGAAAGCACCCCTTTCCCCACCCCAGTTGTTAGTCCAGGACTCGGAAACCACAGGAAGACAGATTGAGGATCGTGTGGCCCAGCTCTTTGCAGAAGAGGAAGTAGAGTTGTCCAGTACGCCACCACTTCCTGCAAGCAGACTTTTAAAGGAAGAGCTAGAAAAGGCCAGCAGGTGTCTGCAACCACCTGAAGGGAAGCAGAACTTTCTGTGGGAGGGCAGCGCCCTGACTGGGGCCTGGGCCCTGGAATCCTTCTACACAGCAAGTCTGGTGCCTCCCGTGGCGCCCCAGCAGTCCACCAAGGTGTGCCCTCTCCTCCAGACACATGTGGCTGGGCTCTGGGAGGTGTGGGGAGGGTTTGGCAGCTCTAGGATTGCAGCACTGGGAATCAACAGCTGGGGGACAGAAAGTTCTAGAAGGAGGGAAAGGGAAAGGAGGAAGCCTAAGGGTGTCAGCCATAGGGTGTTTCTCTTGGCAGTGACTAGATGGCTGTCCTGGTAAGAACAGGGAGGACCACTGGTTCCCAAACATATTGTGTTCCTGCAGAGTTTGTTTAGCATGCACGGTCCCAGGCCCCTTCCCAGAGGGCTGACACGGTCTGCCTGTGATGGGGCTCCGGAACCAGACAAGCCTGATGCAGGTGGTCCTAGAGTCGATATTTACTTGCTTGAGGCCACTTAGATGACATTAAGATCCCAGGAATCTTTCTGAAGATGTGGATGCCACAGGCATGGCCTCTGCCATGACAGAGAGGCCTGCTGACAGATAGTGATGAAGCAAAGCTACCCGCAGCTCCTCTGGGGTGGCTGGCACCATCAGGGACTGTCTGGGTGGTGGGTGCTACAGCAGTCCCATGGTCACTCTGGCTTCTGGCTTCTTTCAGGGTCTCACGCAGGACCCCACGCTGTCACAAGTGTCACCTGACCAGCCACAGCCAGGTGTGCACATGCCACCTGCTCTCCACAGCACCTGTCGCAGAAACCCACTACCCTCTGCCAGCCAAAGGGAGTACCAGGCCCTGCAGGACCTCATGGACCTGGCAAGGGAGGGATTGAGCAGCAGCCAGCTGCCCAGCAGCGGGGCCCTGGCTGACTCTGGGGGAACCACAGGTGAGACACAGGATGGGACATGTCGGCCAACCCCACCCTCTGGGCCCTCGCCACCCTGTGACCAAGACCATGAAGGCAGCTCAGATTTAAGGTTCCCTGGTGTGTCCCCCTATGATGGGGAGAAACGGTAGTCTCTATAGGTGCTTTCATTTTTTTTTTCTCAAAGGTGAATGTGACACAGGTAATTATCACCATTTCCTTAAACTTTAACCAAGGATAGAGCCATTTGTCCAGAGCGAGTGATTGGTAGCCTAACTCTGTTTATTTTGCTGTTTGTGTTTCTTTCTGTTGGAAGGGGGTGGTGGTAAAAGTGGTTTGTGGGCATCACTTTCACTGAAGAAGTCTAAGGCCCCTCTGGGGTCGGCTCAGCCCACAGTTGACACTCTGGAGGCTGACATTGCCAGGAGGTGATGTTCTTTTAACCTGTGAATTCTCTCAGGGATGGATCTGCCTGGTGGCCTTCCACTGACTGGGTTTGTCCTGCCAGCTGAGGAGCAGCACTTGGAAATGGGTGGCCAGGCTTCGGTAAGGACCTCTCCGTGGGGCCTGGCCCTGCTCCGGCTCTGTGGTCCCAGCTACTGGTGCTCATCATATGTTCAGTGCGGTCAGCTCACCACTAGCCTTCAGGCCCTTGCAGGAGTCCACTGGCCCCCTAGACTGTATTTGAGCTGTGTCCGGCAAGAGCCTAGAGAACCTCCTGTCCCCCTTTTGGGAGTCCGCCATGAGGCTTTGACCATTTTGCACTGAACTGTAGGGGTAGCTCATTTACCAAGCCCTGGGAGCCTCCTCTGCCTGGGATCCCAGAGGGCCCGCCATTAGTCTGTGAGGTCACCTCATTCAGCCGAGTGCTCTGTGCACTCATTTCTCAGAGTTTCATTCATTCATTCATTCATTCATTCATTCAGGATTCACTCTGCCCCTCTGACATGCTGGTCTGGGCTGGCCACCCCCAATAGTTCATGTTCTGCACTGGTGATGAATTGTGTGAGAAATTGGTTTCCCGTAGAGTGGTTGTCATGCCATTAGTATGTCAGCATCACACCAAGTTCTCCTGGTGACCATGGCACATAGAGGACTTAGAGCTCCTCTCAGCTGGGTCCCTGAACCGTATGGACTGGGGGTCCTCATCTGTTACACCAGGCTGGGAAGTTTCTTCGCAGGGCCACACAACAACGTTGTGAAACACTAGGCCTGCCACACAGGGTGCTCAGGAGCTACCACTGCTGCAGCTCCATCTTTTTAGAACATCCATGCCTCTCCATTGCTGGTCCCTTCCATTTTAGTCCAGAGAACTCAATGCACTAGCGTATTTGAGAAAGAAGTTAGTGTTTTGCCGTTCTGTGTTGCTGAATGACTTAAGGTAACTTCAAGGTAGAATCCAGCGTAGGAACCCTATTGAGAGGAGTACAACGGTCTGCCTGGCCACCCTAGCATCATCCCAGTTGGGGAACTTGCACAGTTAGGGAGGCAAGGCAAGTGACAGATGGAAGTGACAGCTGTCGTCCTGTTTCAGGTCTCCCTCGGTTTGCTGGTTGCTGACTTCAGTGCCATGGTCAATAACCCGCACCTGAGTGATGTTCAGTTTCAGATGGACAGCGGGGAGGTGCTGTATGCACACAAGTTTGTGCTTTATGCTCGATGCCCACGTCTCATTCAGTATGTAAGTATGTGGTAAACAAGCTGTGTCTCCTGCAGCCCCTCCACCCCCACTTGAGCGTCTCTGTCCTTCTCAGTCTCCCTCCTCTCCCTCTGCCTTTCTCGCCCCCTCCCTGCCTTTCTGCCTCTGTTCCTCATCACTCTTTGCTCAGGCTGTCTCCATTTTCCTGTCCCCCGGCTCCCCGCTCCTGAGCCACCTCACTTCCACTCCCCCTATGCTTTCACCCATCTTGCTCCCTGCTCTCCTCCCACTGCCCTAAACATTTTGTCTATAGTTGTCATAAGGTTACACTTCTGTGGAGAAGACATGTCTGAGGTTAGGACGTGGTATGAGGAAATGACCTCAGGCTAGGGAAAGCATCAGATTTTCTTGTTCCTGTACCATTGAATAAAAATCCTCCTCCCCCACCTTGCCCCAGAATTTTCTTTTTTTTCTATTTGCATAACTATGAAGACTTATAATTGACATCTTTAAAGTTGAGCTGCTGACAGACATGTCTATGTTGACGTGTGTTTGACTTGAATATTGTGTTTTTGGAATCCAAGAAACCATGTTGGTCTCTCAGAAAGTTCTACTGCCTTTGAAATGTCTTGTCAAGAGGGAACCATCTGGATTCTTGAACATCTATCCCTGATTTGATTTGGAAAACAGATGTTTTATGGCTTAAACTGCAGAATTTCTGGTCAACAAAATGGAGTGACACTGGCTAGTGCTCGTCCCTGGGCTGAGGCCATTTGTAAGATCAGAGACTCACAGGGCCACCCTCCCCAAGACCATCTGCTTCGTCCCACGTCATGACTGTCCTGTCAGTAAACCTATACGTTATTTCACCCTCAGGTAAACAGTGAAGGATTCTTCGCTGTAGAAGATGGTGACTTGGGAACCCAGCGTGTCCTGCTGAGTAACGTGAGCACAGAAGCTACCCGTGCATTCCTGCAATATCTCTACACTGCGGACACTGGCCCGCCTCCCCAGCTGGCCCCTGAGCTGAGTTCCCTGGCCTGCAGGTCTGTGTTGTTCTTTCCATTTACTTCATGGCTTCTGACATTAACTGACAAGTGTTATCAGGTTGATGGCTCATGGGAGGATCAGGGCTGAGTCCTTTCTGTTCCTTTTAGTACCAAGTTTACGCCCAGTGGTGACCTTGAACAAGGCATATTGATAGGAAATCTGGCCAGAAATGGACTCTTGCAGGAAGACTGAGGCTGCTTGAAGAGTCCTCTGACGAGTCATGTGGCTTTTAGCTCTCTGGGTGTGATGAGAGGGTGGCCCTCAGCCTCAACCCCCCGCACCCCCAATACTGCTGCTCCTCAGTCGTTCCAACACTGAGGTTAAACAGTGGCAGTTCTTTCCACAGTCCCAGAAAACAAAAGTGGATAGCGGGCTTAGTCCACCTCCCATGAATTTGCACCTACCCAGCTTATCCACACCAGTATCTCAGGAGAGGTGGCAGGTAACTCAGCAGAAAAACGATGTTCTACCTCCTGACAAAGTGTGAAAGCCTCTTAGAATAAAAAACCTTGTTCATCCAAGGTCATGTCATCCCTCAGATGCATTTTTCTCCCTCTTTATTTTTTTAATCCTCACCCAAGGACATGCTTTCATTGATTTTAGAGAGAGACGTTGGGAGAGAGAGGGAAAGAGAGAGAGAGATAAACATCGACACGAGAGGGAAACATCGATTGGTTGTCTCCCATACACACCTCGACCAGGGATTGAGCCTGCAACCCAGGCAGGTGCCCTGACTGGGGATCAAACCTGCAGCCTTTTGGTGAATGGGATGATGCTCCAGCCAACTGAGCCACCTGGCCAGAGCCCTCAGATGCATTGTTAGGAAAGCATTGGTTCAGCCTCTAGGGTTTCAAATGTACCGATTAGACCACAGAGCCTGCAAGCAGGTGACAGGCTGGCACACTCATTGTCCTGGGCTAACCTATGACAGGTTTAGCAGGCTTTAGTTTGCATTGGTCACAGTGCTTTGGATACCTTTCAAGGTAGCATGTGCCCCCCAGTTTTGCAGCACCACCAATTGCTGTTGTCTGCAGTTCAGCCTGATGTACCCCTTCCTGTTTGTGCAGTGGTGTTAGTGAGCCTTGCCTTAAAGTCCCACCAGACTCTATTTCTAGAACTGAGTGGCCTGGGGTGTTTGTTGCACATGTATCCTAGTTTCAGGAGAGCAGGGAGAAGGCCAGGTCTGAGTCACAGTTGTCCTCCCTGAGAGGACTTCCGTTCTGATTCTTGCCTGTGCCCAGGGCTCCCAGCTGCAGCCCCCATGCAGGATGGTGATGATGTGTGGTGTTTTCTGGTGCAGGTTTGGCGTGAGTGAGCTTGCTTGCCTGTGCAAACAAGCATCTGTCTTGATGGACTCAGAGGACAGACAGTGGAAGGAGAAGGAAGATGAGGCTTGTGAAAGCAGAGCAGAGAACTTCCAGGAACTCTTAAGGTCAATATGGGTAGGTGAAAAGGAGGAAGCAGAAGCCTTGTTGAAATCCGAGGGCCTTGAAGAAGATAAAGAAAAGGTTAATGAAGCAGAAATGGAAGAAATTTATGAATTCGCAGCTACTCAGCGAAAGCTGCTCCGGGGGGAAAGAGCTCCAGAGATCGAGGAAGAAACCAACCAGCTTGGGGAAGATGGTCCAGGTTCTGGGCAAATCCTGGCAAGCATCCAGTTTAATGAACAGTCAGAAAATGCAGAGCAGATGGAATCATCTGGGCAGGGAGGAGATGAGGCCCCCGCCAAAAGGAAAAATGTGGGACAGTCCATGTTCCTGCCACTCAAGGGCGAGTGTGCAGACGGGGAGGAGGAAGCAGAGGCACTAAAGGAAGCACTGGATCATACTAGCGCCTGTAGCCCTTCTCAGGGCCACTCAGCAGAGAGAAAGGAAGGATCCTTTTTGTACTCAGTTGATGTCAATGATTATAAACAACCCTTTTTATCAACTCCAGGAGGATACCTTGAACCATCCCAAATAACAAGTGATCACAAGAGAGGCAACGGCACTATCAGAGAAAGGGCGGGGGAGAGCTCCCACCCCACCACTTGCCAGCAGGAACCTGCATCATATCCATGCTTTGTCCCATCACAGCCTCCTCCAGGCAGGAGTCCCCGCCAACCACACCCTCGCCCTCATCGCACAAAAGACTTGTCCCTACCAATACCGCAATCACAGGGCAGAGCTTCCAAGGGAGCCTCCCAGGACTCACCATCGAAGCAGAAAAGGGGCCAGAGCCTTTTCACACTGCGTAGCCATCCAGGCTGTGAGAAAGGCAAAGAGCATGTTTCCATGTTGGAATGCAGAAATAAAGGAGTCTTGATCTCATCAGAAAAGTCTCCATCCATTGACCTAACTCAGGCAAAACCTGGCTGTTGGAGCTCCAGATCTCAGAATTCTCCATCCAGCATGAACAGGGAAGATGAGATTATCCTTTTATTGGATTCAGATGAAGAGCCAGAGCTAGAACAAGCCAAAATAAAGTCAGTTTTTAATGGTTCCCTGGAAGAAGAGAATGTTCTAGAAGTTAGCCCCAAGTTCTCTGACCTGTTCTCCATCATCGACGTTGATGCAGATCAGGAACCTTCCCAAAGCCCACCAAGGAAAGACACCCCAGTACAACAGGAGGAGGGGTGGCTGTCAAGGAACCAGGGCTATGTGGGTAGCAGAGGGACCCCCCAGCTGTTCTGTAGCCCCAAGAGCAGCCCTGACAAGGACAGCACCACAGACACCTCATGGCTGGTGCCTGCCACCCCACTTGCCAGCCGAAGCCATGACTACTCATTGCAGACCCAAACCTTGGGCCTCAGGTCCAGGACATCAGGATATGAAAAGGTTCAGCTCAAGCCCAGAGCCCCATTAGAAAACAGAGATGGACCCAGAGCCAGTAGTAAGTTTTCAGTAATTGTGCCTCAGACATCGTCATCCTGCCCGGCTTCTGTCAATCCTAGAAGCCCTTCTAGTCCCTGCCCCAGAAGCCACAAGCACTTTTCTCTGCTGGCTCCTTCTCCAACCTCAGGAGCCCTCACTGATTTCAGTGGGCAGTTCCTGAAGCACTCACTGCCTAGGCTGAGCCTGCTGAATCAGGCCACAGCAAATGAAGTGGTAGAGGTGGAAGACAGTGAAGATGAGCAGGAGGTGGCTTCCCATCAGGCGAGCAGCAGTCCGGTGCTGCACAGCGGCCCCCCCATTCCAACTGTTGACTGCTGTTGGCATGCCGAGCCCCTCTCACCAATCCCAATCGACAGTTTGAACCTTGAGCGAACTGGCCCCCTGAGTACCAGCAGCCCAGGTAGTAGGGCCAGGGAGGCCCTGGACAGTGGTGACTGCCACTCCCCTGCATTCCTGGGCACCACCCCCATTCGAGGAAGTGGCATTGGCCAAAGGAAATCTCAAGAGAAATCCCCTCAGGCCAGTTCTCCTGGGAGCAGCAGGCTGAGCTTCTTGAATTCACGTCTGTGGGACGATTGGGATGGAGAACAGAAGTCTCCAGAGGCTCTTTCTCTGGCCCAGACACCGAGAGCTGATGGAGGTCAGAAATCAGAAGGGTTAGAGAAGCCAAGTGAGTAGTGGAAAGAGTTGTTTATCTTTTACACTAAGGGCCTAGGTGGAAATTGGTAATGACAACATGGGTGGCAGTGCTGAAAGGCCTACTGACCATGACAGGCCCCTTCCTTGCCTTGCAGACCCCTCTCCACAGCTGAGGGAGGGTAGACTTACTATCAAACATATACTTAGCCAGTATGTCAGAGCTTCCTACACTTGCCTGGACCCTATAGCTTACCTGGGCACATATTAAAAATCCCTGCCTGTGGACCCCACTCCAGAATACTGAACCAGCACCTCTGAAAGGCCAAGGTGCACACCTCAGATGTGTCTTAAGATTGGGCAAGTGCAGTTCCTTAAAAAGTTAAACATAGAATTGCCGTTAACGACCCAGCAGTTCTACTCCTATATATACATCCAAAATAATTAAAACCAGGACTCAGTGGATCCTTGTTCCCAAATGTTCACAGCAGCTGTATTCACAATAGCTAAAAGGTGGAAACCACCCAAATGTCCCTCAACTGATTGAGTAGATATATAAAATATGGGCTATCCAAAAAGTGCAATATTACTCAGCCATAAGAAGGAATGAAGCATTGACACATGATGTAATGTGGATAAACCTTGAAAACACTATGCTAAGTGAAAGAAGTTAGTTACAAAAGAGCACATACTGTATGATTCCTTTTATACGAAAGAACCAGAACAGTCAAATCCACAGAGATAGAAAGCAGATTAGCAGTTGCCAGGGGCCTCAGGGAGAATGAGGTGCTTGCTAGCTATGGGATTTCCTCCGGAGGGGTTAACGCATTTTGCAACTAGATAGAGGTAGTTATTGCATAACAATGTGAAGATACTAAGTGCTACTGAATTACTTTTAAAATTTTATTATGTGAATTTTATATCAATTTGAAAACAACAAAAGGGGCTGAGAGAGAGGACTGTTACAGGCCTCAGTCCATACTTGGTAGAGGATGCCACATCCCATCTCATTTCACTCATAGCAGAGAATCAAAGCACCTGGTGTGGGCCTTCAAGGTGCTGCCCACTCCGGCAGCGGGCAGAGTAGCACTGACCAGTGACTAGAACAGGGAAGCAAAGCTTATGTATTGAGCATCTGCCGGTGACCTGGTTTTTCATTTCCCTTTAAAATCTTACACCAATTGGGCATCATTGACCAGCACTTTCAGCCTCGAGTGGGCATCAGAATTGCCTGGAGAGCTTCTAACACATGTGGCCAGGCCCCACCCCAGAGTTTCTGCTTCAGGAGGTCTGGGGTGCGACCAAGAATTTGCATTTGCATTTCTAACTGGTTCCCAGCTGGTGCTGTGAGAACCACTGCAGGAGACGCTAGACCAGACACCTTAGTCTGAATCTGAGGCGGGCTTTATGGGGTGACAAACTCTGAAATTGTATAAAGAATTTTGTGCGTTTTTCAGGAGACAGAGCCTGTTGTTTTCATGGGAGTCTCAAAGGGTTCCCTGCTCATAAAAGGGAAAAGAACCTTGGTTCTTTTCCTAATTGTCCTACTTATCCTTAAAATTACCCATTTCTTTTTTTTTTAAAGATTTTATTTATTTATTTTTAGACAGAGGGGAAGGGAGAGAGAAAGAGAAGGAGAGAAACGTCAGTGTGTGGTTGCCTCTCACATGCCCCCAACTGAGGACCTGGCCTGCAACCCAGGCATGTGCCCTGACTGGGAATTGAACTGGTGACCCTTTGGTTTGTAGGCCAGCACTCAATCTTCTGAGCCACACCAGCCAGGGCATAAAATTACCCATTTCCTTTTTTAAAATAACAGCTTTATTGAGATGTTTTTTTACAGACCATAAAATTCACTCTTTAAATGTACTATTCAATGGTTTTTAGTTTATTCATAATGTTTTGCATCCATCACCACTAATTCCAGAACATTTATATCACCCAAGAAATAAATCCTGTACTTATTGGCAGTCACTGCCATTGCCCCAGCACCCCAGCCTGTGGCAACCATTCATCTGCTTCTGCCCCGTTCACACAGCATCAGCATTGCACAAGGCCGCCATGGCCCTCATTGTGTGCTGAGTGACACTTTCTAACAGGAAGACATGATGCCAGAGTCAAATGGGGAAGGGGTAGACACCACTGCTCTCATGGAGCAAATGGGACTGGGCTTCTTCAAGTGCATCCTTCTCTTGGTTACACTAATGTTGGAAAAGGTAACCCCAGGTCCCTCCTGCTGAACCATGTGTTTCTTTTGTTCTACCCAGAAGGTGCTAATCGGAGGAAGAACTTGCCCCCAAAAGTACCCATAACTCCAATGCCACGGTATTCCATCATGGAGACCCCGGGACTAAAGAAGGAACTGGATAGGTTGGTGGTGGTCTTGAAAGCTTGCTCATTAGTGGTCCCCTCCCTCCTGCGAGTGACCAGGTGTACTGAGGCTGGAAGTTGTAGGACCTGCCACCAGATCCATCCTGGGCTGTGTTTTGGGGGCACTGTAGGGAGAGGGCCTGTGTCCCTGCCAGCTCTTCACATGCTGTTCCCCAAATTACCCAGGCCCCAAGAAGCGAAGAAATGAGACTCCTCCAGATTACCCATCAGGTGGCAGGTCCCCATATGTCTCATGGGTGGAGGTGGGACACTGGCCTTAACAACCTGAGTAAGGAGACATGATTTTTTTAAGAGATCAAAACTCTCATATCTTAATGAATGCTACACTTAATGTTGGGCCCAGAAAAGTCATCGCTACCACCATTGCTCAGAACGTGGGGAACAGCCTTTCTAGAATATTCAGAGTAAGCTCAGTTGGCACTCAGGATAAACACTAACCTCTGAATGGTCACAGAAGTCAGGCATTTAGGATTTCAGTTACACAAAGCCATTAATTTGTAGACAATTGTTTGCTCTTCGCTGAAATTCACCTGTTGCCCCATTCAGGTTTGGGGTGCGCCCTCTGCCCAAACGCCAGATGGTCCTGAAACTGAAGGAAATATTCCAGTACACTCACCAGACACTGGAGTCAGACTCAGAGGATGAGAACCAATTCTCACAGGTGCCTTTGGAGGCTTCTCACAGCCAGACCCATGCCACCAAAACCACCAAGGAATCAAAGGCAGTGGGCTGTGCCAGACTGGAGGCCCCTTCTGGCCCTATTTCCCAAAGGTCCAAGGTATCAGCTAAGACCAAGGGCACCCGACATCAAAAGCAGCAGCCTGGTGGAAGCATCCCTCATGTGTCACCAGCCAAAGTGGTACCTCTAGGCCCTGATGATGATGCCCAGCTCCCAGCCTCCCAGGAATCCACGGCCACCTCTGTGGACAGCAGTGACAGTTCTTTAAGCTCACAGAGGTAACCAGATCAAAGGTCAGGGCCAGTGGCTTCATAGGTCCTCTGATCAGTGGGTCTGAGAGTTGGCATAAGCAAAGCCCAATTGCTGATGTTCAGAAACCCGTTTTCTGTGTGTGGACTACAGGCTATCCAGGTGGGGCTCAAGGGTAGCCCCCTGTGGGCTCCTGAGCAGTCCTTTGGAGCTCCCGTATCCACAGCCCACAGGACACTCCCTTGAGTGGGGCTAGCCCAGTAAGCCACCTTGGTGGGGACAGGACACTGTCGATGGAAGTTTCTGCTTCCTGCTCAGATGAGATCCTGCTCAGGCTGGCAGCTAGAGTGCTAGGGACACAGCCCTGGGGGTCATCCATGCCATGCGCAAGGTTTCTCAGGGGACAGAGACCCTCTTTTCTTCAAAGAAGCTCCTGGTCTTGGGTGGGCTGGAAGGAAGGGGTGTCACAAAATACTAATATCTGGTTCTTTTCAGTTCTTCCAGTGAGTTTGGAGTGGCCTTTGAGTCTATAGGAGAAGATGAGGAGGGTGAGAAGGGGGTCAGTGCTTCGCAGGCAGTGGACGTGGAGGAGGCAGTGAGGTGCTACATCCGCTCCACACCAGCCCTCTACCGCAAGGTCCTGCTGTACCAGCCCTTTGAGCTGTCGGAGCTGCAGGCAGAACTGAAGCAGCAGGGCATCCGCATGGCCACGGGGAAGCTGCTGGATTTCTTGGACACCAACTGCATCACCTTCACCACTGCTGCGGCCCGGAAGGAAAAGATTGAGAGGAAGAAGCAGCAGCCCATGGGCAAGAAGAGGAGGGGCAGACCACACCGACTGGCCCATTGCCCGCCCCCCTCCCATGGCTATTAGCAGAGCCCGTGTGAGGGTGTGTGGTCCCTTTGTAACCCAGGCCTCCACACGCATTTCTGGGCCTTGGGACCACATCTGCTCCCCCTGTGAAATTGATGATGGCACCGACATGGATCAGCTTCCTTCCCACTCCATTTCCTGGAGTGGGAATCAGAACACGCCACCCACTGGATTTAGGGCCCTTGGTTTCTCCCTCTATTGGTGCCTCCTCTTTGTCTCCTTTTAACCCTGTTAGGCCCATGTGTGTTTCAGAAAGTCAGTGAGCCTCTGCCCGCTGGCCAGGGCAAGGCCTGACTTGGCACATCTTTTGCTTTCTACGTCCATCAGTTGCCATCTGTCCATCCCTGAGATGGATGTCCAGCCTGCCCTGTCTGTCTTCCTTCTCAGCACTTGTGCTGTAACCCCAGTCTCCACCAGCAGACTAGGTGTCCACAGGCCTCCTGTTCAGCTGTGCATCAGGTGCTCTGCTGGCTCAGCTGTCCTGCCCAAATACCTGCCATTGTCACCAGCAGTCTCCAAACTGGACATTGCAGAAGGACCCAGCACAGCTCTGAAGTCCCCAGAACAAGCATGTTCTCTGTGACCTGGTTCAGTTGGTGTGTTTTAAAAGCTGCCTCCAGCCTCAGGAGCAGTGTGGGACATGGGTAAGGCCTGGAAGAGAAGAAGAATTCAGGTCTCTGCACCTTGTGAATGTCTTGTCTCTTTTAAATACAGTGTAGTTCATTTTATACGATGTGCAATAAAAACAAAAATGCTTTACGAAAACCTTCCAAATTTTCCACTCTAGAAAAATAATGAGGGAAACTGGCCATGAGCTTCACTCACAGCTCCCTGCTGTCCACCAAAGTGTGTCTGTGGAAGGCCTTTGTGCCTGTTATCTCAAGGGATAACCCAGGCCTGCTGGCTCCTCATTTCACTTTGGTTCTTCCATAATAGATGTTCATTCACCCACATTTGTCTGTCCGTACAGCCACATCAAGGGAGTCCTTACCAGGTGCTGAGCTCCAGCCCTAAATTCTCAATGGAGACTCAAGGCCCAGCAGCCTCACCTGGACTTTGCCACAGACACAGGCCAGACCCACTGAGTCAGAATCTGCATCGTAATAGGATGAATGTGAGGCCCACTCTGGCCTGGGTGCAGGGCCCCCAGGAGGGAGGGGAACAAGTCGGTGTTTCCATCCATCTAGTGGAGCCTGTCCTTGTGCCCAGCATGAGGGTCAGTGTTCAGGTAGCCTGAAGGGATGGCTTCTGGAGAGGGGGTTTGTGAGCCTGGCCTCAGGCATGCAGCATTCAGGGAGGTGAAACGGGGTTCCTTGAACACACGTGTCCTGGTTTATGACCAGGTGGAGAGGATCTGGCCCCTGCACATGCGGCACAGGGGCAGATGGCCAGAGGAGCGCCAGGTCTCAGATCACAAAGCTACTGGCAGATGCTGTGATCAGATTCAAGATGGAGTCTTGCCTGGTTTCGAAGGTACCTTGAGTTTCTTGCATGAAGGGCTTGATCTCCCTCCCCTAGTATGGACTGGTTTAGGGAAATGTGGTGGAGTTAGGAAAGTAGGAGGCAATGGGGTCCTTACCCAGCTTCATTGTCTCATGGTAGAGATCATGGACCCAGATGCAATGGAGGCTATGGACTTGGACATGGTAGAGACCATGGACCTGGACATGCAGTTTTGGGTGCGCTCCCCTCAGAGAGGCCTGGGAGCCCTTGCTCCTGGGAAGGCATCCCAGATTCTCAGAATGTCACGGACTCCAGGCTGATAAGGAGATGTTGGGGGAGAGGTTAAAAGAGGTAAGAAGCTGAAGGCCAGGAAAGGCCAAGAAGGCAAAGCTTTGTGGCCGAACACACTGGTTGGTAGGATTTGCATACATGCCCCCCAAAAGCCAGCAGGGGTCAGCAGTGGGCCTTGCCAGGGCTCCAGCTTTGCACACCCAATGTGCCTGGGTGTGCAAAGCAGGAAGTGGGGTGAAAAAACAGCCACTGCAGTATAGAAACCACCGCAACTAGAGAATCAGTGGTATCCAGGAAAATAACCTTGACACCTCCATAGAAATTAGACCTGACTTAGAAACTGGGAAATTAGGAGGGCAACTGATTGGTTGAAAAGGAAAACAGTGGTGAAAACTGACCTCTCCCAGAGCCTACAGGAAAGCTGAAGGAGCCAGACCAGCAATGGGCCTTGTGGTGGGCAATAGGTACAGGGGTTCCCTCCCAGAGGCTCGGCCCTGCCATGAAGGGGACTGAGAATGCGAAGAAAACATACTGAGCCTGAAGCAATGAAACATCCTGTACTCAGCAAAACTGCAACAACCACACTTTGCTGTGATGTGAAGATCTCCTGAGCCTATCCCACTTCCGGTAGCCTCGCCATGGCCTGGGCATCATCACTCAAGGCAATTAAAAGAACCACAGCCCAGCTCTAGCAGGCAAGGGGCCCTAGGGCCCTTCACAACCCCAGCAAGGCCCTGCCCCTACAGACAGGAAGCCTCAAGCTGTTGCTGAGTTGGAAAGGGCCCAGGCTATTGCCTGTCAGGCTGACCACAGCTCTGGGTGAGCAGAAAGCCCCAGAGTGAGAACAACCAGGGAGACACTGCCCCAAACACCCTCAGGAGAGTCAGGAGAAAGTGCCCCAGCTTCTCTCTCACAGAGGAGCAGGCAGGGGGAGTCGATAGACCAGCCTTGTCTGGTGGTGGGACATGGCTTAGAGACTGGGAGGAAAGGTGTTAGCAGGCAAGTGCTGACTCCAGGACGTTCCCTGAGATCCCCATTGAGGAGGCTCCTCATGTGCTCAGAATCTATCCACTCTGAGTTACGAAGGGAGGAAGAGAGGGGCCTCTTGGACTCTTTCAGGTGACAGATACCCCTCAGACTCCTGCGGTTTCCAACATCCTGTGGGCGGCCTCATTTCAGCCGCCTTCATTGCACCTTGAAGCTGAGGCTATAGCAGTCAGTCTGTGCTCTCCCTGCCTACAGCCTCATCAGGCTTCCCCAGGTCAGCTGCTGTGTGTCTCCCAGCACCCAGCAAGGTGCTAGGTGCTCAGAAAGCACTGATGGTAGGGGAGCACAGAAGGATGCCACCATAAGGAGCACATCTAATCTGCTGCCTCAGCATCCTCCCCCACTTCCCTCCCTGTCTCCTACACACAGCTTGTGAGAAAAGGCCAAATATAAGCACACACACTTCCCACCACCCCTTATACACAGGTTGCTGCATGCAACCAAACCCATGGCTCTCCTGCTCTACAATCATCACTGGTTCCCACCTGCTTGCTGAGGAAAATTGAAACCCCTACTACTTGGCTTCCACCTTGTCATCTGCTTCTCTCTGTGGCTTGCTCCCTGTTGCTGGAGAATGTCCTGTACTTTTCCTCTGTTGTAACTTTTCTCATATTTTTCACACTGTGCCATGTCCTTCCGCCGCACGCCTACCTGTCCATACAGCCCACTTGCTGAGGTCCAACTCTGGGGCCTGAGTGAACTGCCACATTCTGCTGTTTCGGAGTGCAGGTGACCTGCTTTATCTCATAGGAAAACATTGTGGGGTATAGCTGGGTGCAAGGTGCCTCTTGGGAGCTAGAGAGAAGTAAAGCAGGGGGTTAGAAAGGGCGATGCGGGCCCAGGGTATCAGAGCATGCCAGTCTAGGAGAGGACACGGGTGAAGCTCCGGAGAGATGAGCTTCCCTCTGTGTGGCCTTGGGCAAGTCACTGAATATCCTTACTGCTTTCTCTACACACCCCAAAAGCAAAGATTCGCTGATGGTAGTAAGCCTGTTTTCCTTTGTGGTTTTGATTAGACCACTGTTTCCTGAGCATCAGGTCTGCAGGGGCACTGGGTCCTCAGATGAAGACCCTGGTGGCACCCCCTGCCTCTCTGACTTAGGGGGCAGTGATGAAGACAAGAATTGGCAAAGCAGTTGTGGCTTATCAATTTGCCTGATAGGCTGTTGGCTTTTGAAATCAGACAGGAAGGAGAGTTGAGGCGGAGCCAGCACAGGAAGAGGTGAAGAGCCCCAGCTGCTGTGACAACTGGTGGGCTCAGGGACAGCAGGAGCTAGAGGGCTGTGTCCCTGCTGCCCTGAGCAGAACTTTACTCCTGCCCTGGACAGATCCTGAGGACTCAGGGCCCAGCCGACTGGCCACAGAGATACCCAGAACATCCCCACCGCCGCCAGCTGTCCCTGTCCACTGGAGCAGGGCTAAGCCTGGGAGCACAAGGATGGAGCCCCCACCGGCCCCCTAATCTTGGCATCTCTTAGGCAATGAGGCCCAGGAGGTAAGTTGAGTCCAGGCTGCCTCAGTGAAAGATGGGGGAAGGAGAGGAGATGGCTGGCAGGAAGGACCATGATTTTTGAAGCTGAGCTGTTCTAGAAAGAGGTGGCTGGGGTAACTCCAAGAAGGTATCCTCAAGGGTGCCAGGAGCTGCTTAGCAGGACTAGTTCACGCTGTAAAATAAACCAATGTGTCTAAGGATGGCAAAGAGGACAAAGAGCAGCTCCCTAGGTATCAGTGGTGGGACAGGAAGCACAGGAAGTAGCCAGAAAGTGCTGCTGCAGGCAGGCAAAAGGGACGCTGAGCAGTGCAGCCCACTAGTTAAATTGTGAATCAATACACCTGAGCACCACTCCTACACCCCCTCCCACCATGACATGGAGGTTACTGTACCACACCCACCCCAGGGTCCTGAGGGGCTGCTTCATAAATGCTGCCCTCCTGTTGGGTGAGCAGCCCCAGGGGCTTCTACCAGCCCCACCCTTGGATGGAAATGAGGTTCATCATGCTGGGAGGAACAGTAACCACAGAGGCCTTCTCGGAAGAGGCACCACTGAGCCAGGCCAGGGGTAGTTGTTGGCCGTGGGGTCCTCCCCTATGGCCAGGCTCCTGGGGTCCTGGGGTTCCTCCTGGCCCCTTCAAAGGAGGCACATGCTTTCCTTGAGCCCAGAGGCACACTCTTGGCCATCACAGGCTACCCTGGGGCTAACTTCTAGGTAGGGGTATATAGATTGAGCATCCCTTCCACTGTCCCAGGGCTGCTGGGCTCCCCAGCACTGAGCCTGTCGCCATCTTTCCAGAGGCTCCAGGGCCCAGTGCAGTCAGGAGGGCCATGTCTGTGGCAAAGTGCCACTCCTTCCTCTGGGAAAGGCTGTTTGGTCTCAGTCAGGAGAGAGGAGCATCCAAGAAGCTGTGGCCTGACATATGGACAACCCAGGCAGGAGATCAGTACTGTGGGCCCCCTACAGTCACCCAGTGCAGGTGTGCAAGGCAGAAGCCACAGTTAACACATAGGCCAAGCAGACACCTAGGGCTGAGGCCCCTGGGAGGGAAATGTAGGATGAGACAAGACTCATTGGCCCTGGCTGGTGTAGCTCAATGGATTGAGCGCAGGGTGTGAACCAAAGGGTTGCTGGTTTGATTCCCAGCCACGGCACGTGCCTGGGTGGTGGGCCAGGTCCCCAGTAGGGGGTGCGGGAGAGGCAACCACACGTTGATGTTTCTATCCCTCTCTTTCTCATTCTCTTCCCCTCCCTCTAAAAATGAATAAGTAAAATCTAAAAAAAAAAAAGAAAGAAAAAAAGATGAGGCTCATTGGCAAACCTGATGAGTAAATTGGGACCTGGGTCTTCTCAGAGATGGGGCACAAGCCCAATTGTCCAGCCCTAGGGATGGGGTCTGAGCAACACCAACAACAGAGAGCACATGTCCTTGGCTGTGCTCTGCCCCAAGGATGAAGCTCTGGGGACACATGAGAATGGGGAAACCCAGCTCCATGGAAGTGGCAGTTGTCTCCCAGTTGTCAATCTGGTCTTGCTCTGCACCCTCCAGCCCAGACCCTCTGTAGAGTGAAGGCCTCCAGCCTTTAGATCCCCAGCTGTGACCTGAGGCTCACTTGCCCTCAGTCCTCCCCTCTTTAAGCTGGGCTTGCTGGGCCTCCTGCTGTTCTCACTGGTGGCTGTCTGTACTGGACAGGGTCTCCCTGACCGTCCCTGGTGGCCTGTGGTAGGTTCCGCCCTGCAGGGGTGGCATCTGGGACCAGGTAGCCACCTCATTGAGAGAGACCCCTCATCAGCCTCTGATGCTGGCCCTGGGAGATGATGAGAGTGGATTACTTCCTGGCTCACCTGCTAGAGTCTCCTCCTCTGTCCTTATTGAGACAAGGTGTCCAAAGGTAAAGGCCGGATGGGGAGGAGTCTTCTCTGATTGCCTGAGTAGGGGTACCAGATAAAATACAGGACACGCTATTAAATGTGAATTTCAGATAAGCCATGACATTTTTTTTCATCCTCACCCAAGGACAGTTTTTCATTGCTTTTTAGAGAGAGAAGAAGGGAAAAAGAGAAACATCGAAGTGAGAGAGAATTGATTGGTTGCCTCCCATATGCACCCAGACCTGGAATTGTATGTGGCCTGACCAAGGATCATACCTGACTGGACCAGGGATCATTCGCACCTGGACCGGGGACTGAACCTGCAACCTAGGTATGTGCCCTGACCAGGAATCAAACCTGCAACCTTTCAGTTATGAGATGACGATCCAACCAATTGAGCCACACCAGCCAGGGCAACAGTGAGGTGTTTTTTTTTTTTTTTTTTTTAGTGTAAGTGTGTCTGTTCAATTAAATAAAATATATGCACGTTGGAGTCCTGGTCCAGACCAATTAAATCTCCAGGTGGTTGTACTGAGCAGTAGCGTTTTAAAAATAGCACTCCATTTTTAAGAAAAGAATGTTCATATGATCCAGCAATTCCACTTCTGAGTATATGCACCCTAAAGAATTGAAAGCAGGGACTCGAACAGATATTTGTGCACCCACGTTCCTAGCTGCATTTGTCACAAGAGCCAAAAAGTGGAAACAACCCAAGTGTCCACTGACAGATGAATGAATAAACAAAATGTGGTCTTTCATAAATAAAGTGGAATATTATTTAGCCTCAAAAAGGAATGAAATTCTGAAACACATTACGACATAGATGAACCTGAAAACATTATGCTCAGTGAGTGAGGTCAGATGCAAAAGAACAAATGCTGTATGATTCCAATTACGTGTGGCCCCTAGAGCAGTCAGGTTCATGGAGAAAGTAGAATGGGGGCACCAGGGGCCATGAAAAGCGGATGGAGAGTTAGTGTTCAATGAGCACAGATTTCCATTTGAAAAGATGAAAAACTCCTAGAGGCACATGCTGGTGATGGTTGCACAATGCTAGAGATGTGCTTACTGCCACTAAATTGCACACTTAGAAAAGGTTAAAATGGTAACTTTCATTCATTTATTTATTTTTTCACTTATGAGCATTTAATGAGTTCCCCTCTGTGTGGCTTCAAGCTACCAGCACACACGCCCCACCAACACTCTTTATCTCCTCCTCAGCTCTTCTGCTGAAGTATTCGCCCTTCCCAGTAACAGGCTGCTTTGGGAGCGTTCCCTTCCCCAGAACTCTGTAGTATCCCGATCGTACCACAGCAATGATGGGAGCGGCTCCAGTCTTGTTTTTGGCAGCGTTGACCGGTGTCTGCTCTCTGACCAAGGTCCACAGTTTATCCAGGTTGACAGTGGGACAGAAGCTCTGGTTCCTCTTTAAGTGGTAGTGCCTCATACTGACTTTCCCAAAGTGACCTGAGTGATATTTGTCAAAGCTGATCCTGCGATGATGCAAGCCACCAGTATCACCTCGGCCTCCCCGCGGGCTTCCTGTGCTTGCAATGTGGACGTGGCTGTGGCTCATGTGGCCCCGAAGTTTCCGGGTCTTCCTCAGTCTAGATGGCATGTTGGTGGCCAGGATGCAAGAGCTACAATGGTAACTTCTATGTTATGCATATTTTACTACAATAAAAAATTAAATGAAAAGTACAGTTCTCCAGAAAACGTCCTGCCAGAGCTGAGAAGCACTGGCTCTTCTTTAACATGGTCTCCTCTTACTCTTGGCCACCACCTTACACCAATGAACAGCAGCAGGTTTGTTGCCTGGTGGGTGCACGTGGCCACAGTCCACCCCTGGGTTGTCCCTTCCCCCACCCAGTCCAACAGCAGGACAGAGACCCTAATGCACTAAGAGGCTGCAACAGCATTGCTTAGTTTGGGTTTATGTACATTTGAATTTTTAGATAGCAGCTAGCTAGCATAACTTTTTTAAAATCGAGGTATAACTTACAGAGACTAAAGTGAGGTTAATAGATTTTTGTATGTTTATACAGCTGTGTATCCAAGAGCAATATATAGAAGTTCCCAGCACCCTGGAAGGCTCCCTCATGCCCCCGTTCAATAGAACTGCCCCCAAGGGTAACCACTATTTTGACTTCTATCAGCTCAGATCAGATGGGCCTGACTTTAAACGCCCCATAAGTGAGATCAGAGTGTGTTCTCTTTGGTGTCAGACTTTCTTCACTCGACATGTCTGCAAGAGTCAGCCCTATTGTTGAGTGCATCAGTAGTTTATTCTTTCTCATTATTATATAGGATTTGATTGTATGAACATACCAAAAGCATCTCATTTATTGTTTTTTTTTTTTAAGATTTTATTTATTCTTAGAGAGAGGGAAAGGGAGGGAGACAAAGAGGGAGAGAAACATCAACGTGAAAGAGAAATACTGATTTCTTTTGCAACCCAAGCATGGGCCCTGAGAGGGAATGGAACCAGTGACCTTCCAGTTTGCAGGATGATGCCCAACTAAATGAGCCACACCAGAGAGAGGCCATTTTATTGCTGATGAACTTTGGTTGTTTCTGCTTTTTGGGATATTATGAATAAAGTGACTGTGAACATTCTGGTACTGCGTTTTGGTGGACATAAACACTCATTTCCATTCAGTATATACCCACAGAGGGAATTGCTGGGCCACAGAAATTTGCACATTTAGCCTTATTACTACCAAACATTTTTCTAAAGTGATTTTAATTTGCATTTCTCTGATGATTAATGATATTCTCTTTTGCCTTCACATTTTTTGGCTCATTTTTAATTGGGTGGTCTGTTTCTTACTGACTGTATGTCAGGGACTTATGACTGTATGAGTCTGGGACATCTCCTAAGCGGTTTGCTTCTTTGCCCTTTAGAGGCTGTCTTCTAATGACAGATATTCCTAATTTTAATGAATACCAATATACCATTCTTTCCTTTCATGGTTATTGCTTTTTGTGTTTCATTTAATTTTTACCTAGTTCAAGTTTGTAGAGATATTCTCTTGTATTGAGCTTTATTGTGTTAGCGTGCATATTTAGATCTATGATCCAGCTTGAATTAATTTTTATGTATGATATGAGGTAAGGGTCAATGTTGACTTTTCCCGTATTAACATCTCATTAGCCAGCACAGCTTAATGCAAAATCATCCTTTCCCCACTGAATTTCAGTGGAGCTCTGTTGTAAAGCAGGTGATGGTATACGTGTGGGTCTGTTTCTGAACTCTCTGTTTTGCTGCATTGGTCTATCTGTCTGCCCTTGTGTCAATACCTATAGCTCTATATCAAGTCTTGATACTGTTTAGTGTAAATGCTCCAGCGTTGTTCTTTTTTAAGTTTTTGTAATTTCAGGGTCTTTTGCATTTACCTATATGTTTTAGAATCAGCTTGCCAATTCACCCCCTCCCTTTCCCTCAAAAACAGCCTGTTTGGATTTTCGTTGGGATATTATTCAATCTATAGATCAATTTGGGAAAAATTGACATCTTAATAATTTGGAGTCTTTCAATCCATAAAAATAGTAAATCCCTCCTTTAGGTCTTCTTTAAATCTCTTAGTATTGTTTTATAGTTTTCAGTGTAGAAGCCTTGCAAACTTTTTGTTAGATTTATCCCTGGATATCTGATTTTAAAATGGTACTTTAAATTTTTACTTTCAATTTGATTGTTGCTAGTATGTAGAAATATAACTGACCTTTTTTGTATTGAACTTATGCCCAGAAACCTTGCTAAGTTTGCATATTAGTTCCAATAATTCAATTTATACATTGGATTTTCAATGTATACAATCATGTCAACTATGAACAGTGAGTTTTATTTTTCTTTTCCAATCTTGATATCTTTTATTTCTTTCATTTGACCTATTGAACTAGCACCAAATATTTTATTTTTTATGTTTAAAGATTTTATTTGTTTACTTTTAGAGAGAGGGAAAGGAAGGGAGAGGGAGAGAAACACCAGTGTGTAAGAGATACATGTATTGGCTGCATCTCGCATCCCCCCAACTGGGGACCTGGCCTGCAACACAGGCATGTGCCCTGATTGAAAACTGAATGGGGCGACCTTTCAATTTGCAGACCAGCACTCAGTCCACTGAGCCACACCAGCCAGGACAAACAATATTTTTAAAAATCAAACAAACCATCAGCCGTAAACGGTTACCTCTGGAGAATGGAAGCAAGGTATATACTTACTTTATATTGTTTAAATGTGTTTAAGAAGCAAGTATTACTTTTATAATTATGTGATCAATTTATTTCTTTATTTACTTATATATTTTATTGATTATGCTATTATGGTTGTCCCATTTTTTCCTCCCGTTTATTCCCCTTTGCCCTGTACCTGCCCCCACCATCATTCCCCCACCTTAATTCATGTCCATGGTTCATATATATAAGTTCTTTGGCTTCTCCATTTCCCATACTATTCCAAACCTCCCCCTGTCTATTTTGTACCTCCCATTTATGCTTCTTATTCCCTGTACCATTTCCTCCTCCCTCCCCTTTCCATTTCCCACTGAAAGCCCTTCATGCGATCTCCAATTTTGTGATTCTGTTGCTGTTCTATTGTTTGCTTAGTTCTTGTATTTTTTTTCTAGGTTCAGTTGTTGATAGTTGTGAGTTTGTTGTCATTTTACTGTTCGTATTTTTGATCTTCTTCTTCTTAGATAAGTCCCTTTAACATTTCATATAATAAGGGCTTGGTGATGATGAACTCCTTCAACTTGACCTTATCTGAGAAGCACTTTATCTGCCCTTCCATTCTAAATGATAGCTTACTGGATAGAATAATCTTGGATGTAGGTCCTTGCCTTTCATGACTTGGAATACTTCTTTTCAGCTCTTTCATGCCTACAAGGTTTCTTTTGAGAAATCTTTGAGAAATCAGCTGGTAGTCTCATGGGAACTACTTTGTAGGTAACTGTCTCCTTTTCTCTTGCTGCTTTTAAGATTCTCTCCTTATCTTTAATCTTGGGTAATGTAATTATTATGTGTTTGGTGCATTCTTCCTTGGGTCCAACTTCTTTGGGACTCTCTGAGCTTCCTGGACTTCCTGGAAGTCTATTTCCTTTGCCAAATTGGAGAAGAGTCCCTTTATAGTTTTTTCAAATAAGTTTTCATTTTCTTGCTTTTCCTTTTCCCCTTCTGGCACCCCTATGATTTGGATGTTGGAATGTCTAAAGTTGTCCCAGATGTTCCTAGGCCTCTCCTCATTTTTTCGAATTCTTTTTTCTTCATTCTGTTCTGATTGAATGTTTCTTCCTTCTGCTCCAAACTGTTGATTTGAGTCCTGGTTTCCTTACCTTAACTGTTGGTATCCTGTACATTTTCCTTGATTTCATTTTTCATAGCCTTCACTTCTTCCTCTATTTTGTGACCATCCTCAACCATTTCTGTGAGTATCCTGATTACCAGTGTTTTGAACTCTGCATCTGATAGGTTGCTATCTCTTCATTAGTTAGTTGTATTTTTTATGGAGCTTTCATCTGTTCTTTCATTTGGACCATATTTTTTGGTCTCAGCATGCCTGTTACATAGTAAGGGGCCAAGCCTTAGGTATTCACCAGTGCGGGGCGATCTGCATAGCTGTGTTGTGGTACTGTATGTGGGGGAGGGGTCCGAGAGGGGACAGTGGTGCTGTTTAGGATGTAGGAAGAGCTTCAGGCACTTCCTCTGCTACCCACAAGTAAATTGGGCCCTTCTGGTGCTGATTCCTGGGTGGGTAGTTTTGTGTATGTTCTAGAACCCTGTGGGTCTCTCCAACAAACTCTCCTGTAAGGCTGGGAGTTTCTCCTGCCACCTCAACTCCCACAGGTTTTTTTCAGTCAGAGGTTTTTGAGGCTTTATTTCCCTGTGGTGGAACCCTGGGTAGCATGGTCTGTCTCACTCCCCAGTTGTTCCTTCTGGTTCATCCGTATGCACATGTGGGACCACCCCATCCTCCAGCCGCCACCTTGCTGAGAGTCCTCTCCATCCTGGCTGCCAGTCTTGCCCCTCCTACTGGTCTGGTTGAATATCTCTTCTTTAACTCCTTGGTTGTTGGACTTCCATACTGTTCAATTTTCTGGCAGTTCACGTTATTTTTTGTTTTTAAATTTGTTGTTGTCCTTCTTTTGGTTGTGCAAGGAGGCAAAGTGTATCTACCTATGCCTTTGCTTGACCAGAAGTCCTGATCAATCTATATAAATGAGAAGGAAGAAATACATGTTTGCTAGAAAAATCTAAGCAACTGAAATTCACAAAATAAGAAAAAATTCCTTAATCTTGCTGTCATATATTTCTAATTTTTCTATACTCAGACAAAAATAATGTTATCCTCTAAAGAAAGAAATTAGAATCCATCATAATTCTCCTCTGTACTTTACTATTTTCCACATAAAAATACATTATAAAACATCAAGGAAGCTCAACACATTCCATGTAAGATTAACTCAGAGACCCATACTGAGACAAATTATAATCAAACCTTCAAAAGACAAAGAGAGAGAGTCTTGAAATTAGCAAGATAAAAGCAAACTGTCCACACACAAGGGGTCCTCAATAAGATTATCAGCAGACTTCTCATAAGAAACTTTGGAGGCCAGAAAATAGTAGGCTGATATATTTAAAGTATTCAAAGGAAAAAACCCTGCCAACTAAGACTCCTATATCCAGTAAAAATGCCCTTTAAAAGTAAGGTAGAAATTAAGACATTCTTGGATAAGCAAAGGTGGAGGGAGTTCACAACCACTAGGCCTACCCCTAGTGGGGTAGTATTCCCTATTATAGGGAATACTCATGGAAATTCTGCAGGGTGAAATAAAAAGACAATAGACAGTAGTAACTCAAAGCCATATGAAGAAATAAAGATCTCAAAACATGGGCAACTATAAACACTAGTATTATTGTAACAATGGTTTTTAATTGCACTATTTGCTTTCTACACTATTTAAGAGATTATGACATTTAAAGAAAATAACCCCAATTATTAGTGTGCAAATTAGTACTATATTACTGTAACTTTTGTTTGTTTTCTATAAAATTTAAGAGTCTAATACATTTTTATAAAATTATTAGCTTATGCTTTGGGGCACATAATGTATAAAGATGTAATATAGTAATATCAACAACCAAAAGAGGTAGGGGCAGGGATGTAAAGGAGTGAAGTTTTGTATGTTATTGAAGTTAAGTTGATATAAATTCAGGTTAGAGTATTATAACTTTAGGATGGTAAATGTAATCTCATGGTAACCAGAAAAGGAAATGAAAAAGAAATTAAAACATTTCACTACAAAAGATCAACTAAAACAAAAGACTGTAGTACAAGAAATGAGGGGGGAAAGCTATTAAGCCTAGAGAAAACAAGTAGTACAATAACAGAAATAAGTCTCTTCTTATCAGTAGTTACTTTAAATGTAAATGGATTAAACTCTCCAATCACAGAAATTGGCAGAATAGATAAAAACACACGATCCAACTATATGGGTATACCCAAGAGACTCACCTGAGACCCAAAGACACAAAGGGTTGAAAGTGAAAGGATGGGAAAAGATATTCCATGAAAAGGGGAACCGAAAGAGATCAGGGGTGTGGCTATTCTGACACCAGACAAAGTATACTTTAAATCAAAAGACTTTATAAGAGACAAAGAAGGACATTATATATTAATAAAAGATTCAAAGAGCAAGAAGATAAAATAATTACAAACATTGTGTACATTATGACAGACCATCAAATGTATGAAACAAAAACTGACATAACTGAAGGGAGAAATAGACAGTTTACAATAATAGTTTGGGACTTCAATACCCCACTCACAATAATGGACAGATCAGCCAGATAAAAGACATAAGGAAATATAGAGTGCGGCAGAAAAAAACACCTGCTTGAGTGCATCTGGTAGGGTAATAATATGGGTGCAATAATTTATAGTTTTAATTTGAACATTTCACCTAAAATGTCATATGGTGTGCTTGAATGTGATATTGTTATGTTACAGAATTACATGCTTATAATTTTGTGATAAAAGAGTTTGTAATAAAAAAGGGGCATTATTTGTGCCAGATCTTGCAGAGGACAACACAATAAATCAACTAGACCTAACAGACACATGCAGATCACTCTGCCAACAACAGAATACACATTCTTCTCAATGTTCCAGGATAGAACATATGTTAGGGCACAAATTATCTTAACAAATTTTTAAAGATATATATTATTCCAAGGGACTTTTCCAATGTGATGAAGTTAGAAATCAATAACAAAAGGAAAACCAAGAAATTTACAAAATTGTGGAAGTTAAACAACATACTTTAAAATAAATAACTAATTAATTAAAGAAGAAATCACAATGGAAATTAGGGAATGCTCAGAGATGAATGGAAATGAAAACACAACATTCCAAATTTATGGGACACAGTGAAATTGGTGCTAAGGGAGAAACTGATAGCTATAAACAATGTTTTAGGATCATCTTTGTAGCCACATCTTTGTGCACTTGATTAATCCTTTCTTTTTTTTTTTTTGTATAATTGATTTGAGAGAGAAAGAGGAAGGGAAAGAGAGTGAGAGGGAAACCATCAGTTTGCCCTTCCACTTATTTATGTATTCATTGGTTGATTTTTGTATGTGCCCTGACTGGGGATTGAACTTGCAACCTTGGCGTATCAAGATGACACTCCAACCAACTGCACCACTCAGCCAGAGCTCCAATTATTTCTTTAGGATAATTCCCAGAAGTGGGACTTTTGGATCAGAGGATATTAAATGGCAATAGATAGTGACAAAGTATGATCCAGAACTGTACTAATATAACCTCCCACCTACTATATATTAAGATTCCTACTACTTCCACATTCTTATGAATGCAGCCTGTTGTCATTATAATCTTTGCCAATTAGCAAATGAAAAATGATAGTTCATTGTTTTTTACCTTTAATGAGATTGAGAATATTTTCAATATTTTGGTTATTTATGCTTCTTTGAATTATCTGTTTCTTTTTTCTGTTTCCACTGTTTCTGTAATTATCTATGTCTCTAATTCTGTTTGTACTCATTTCATTCTTATTGATTTATAAAAGCTCCCTATATATTAAGGATGTTGATGCTCTTTTATGTATGTTGCTAATGTTGACTCCTGGCTTGAGGTTTTTGTCAATCTTATTTGGGACATTTATTATTATTTAGAAATATTAAATTAAGGCAAATCTCTTAGTCTTCCTTTTATGACTCCTGGATTTTTTGTCTTGCTTAAAAAAAGCCTTCTTGCTCTGGCCAGGTGGCACAGTTGGTTGCAGCATCATCCTGTACACCAAAAGGCTGCAGGTTCGATTGCCAGTCAGAGCACATACGGGTGGCAACTGATCAATGTTTCTCTCTCATCTCTCGATCTCTCTCCATTTTCTTCCCCTCTCTCTAAAATCAATGAACATATCCTCAGGTGAGGATTCTTTCACAAAGAGTATTTTCAAATATTCTCACCTATTTTCTTAGTGTGCTTTTATGGTTTTGTATTTATAATTCAAATTCTTTAATCCAAATTGAAATCAAATTTTGTGTTCAATGCACAGTAAAGCTCAAAAAAAGTTTTCATAAGCTAAATAACTGCCATAACAGCATTTCCACTGATTTGAAATGCTGTTTTTGTCACATTATCAAACTTCTTCATAGGTAAATAATATAAATATATATTTGTTCCTGGACTCTATACTATGTTCTCTTGACTTATGTTCTCTAGTCCACCCTATTTTATATACCTTAATATAAATGGAAGCTTGTATTCAACAATGCAAGGTTGGTTCATTGTTAGAAAATCTATTAGTATAGCTCATAGATTAAAGGAAAGATTTAATATATATCAATTATGTCACTCCCTCCAGTGGCTTCCCACCACATTAAAGTAAATAAATCTAAAATTCCTTACAGTAGTGGCCAGGTCTCAACCCCACTCTGACATTGTCTCCCAACCCTTTTTGTGAGCCCATTTGCTTATTGACTATGCCCTGGGACTCGGGTCTTTTTCTGTTCCCCTGGCTCTTTGCATGATTAACTCTTTCTCACCCTTTAGACCTCCACTTACGTAGTTTTCTCACAGAGGCCTTCCCTGGCCACTGTGACTAAAGCATCCCCTTCCCCCAACACCCCCATTTCCCCTGCATCACTCACATGGTTTATTTCATTCACTAATCACCATCAGAAGTGCCCTGCTTATTCATTTGTTTTCTTTATTGTCATTTTCCCCATCCCCACCATGTTTACAGGGTAAGGACTTTGTCTAACTTGTTCATCTTCATATTCCCAGGGGCTGGAACTCACTGCTTCCCAGTTGTGGATCCTTAGGCAAGTTAAAGTTAACTAACCTCTCTGAGCCTAGTGCCTTCACCTATAAAAATGGGAGAAATAATGGTAATAAGAGCTGTTAGAACAAGTAAATGAAAGGATGTAAATACAGTGCTTAACAGAGTGCCTGGAACAGAGTAAGCCTTCAATAGTATTATATAATGTTACTTGAATGGTAATAGAAAATGAGGAATTTAAGGGATCTTTTCCAAGAAGAGAGAACTAATTAGAAATCTGTCACTAACATTAGGCCTAGCGGTTTGGGCCGGAACCACTCCTGGTGGAGTCGGGAATGAGACGGACGCTTGTTGCTACAACTGCTGCCTTTCAGCAGCGCTTGTGGGGAAGCAGTGGGTCCAGCCAACGTAGAAAAATTGTTCAAAAGAAGAGTTATAATTTTTTAAAAAAGATTAAATTCTTTGTAGTGCAGAATGCAAAAGGCTGAAGAGAATTAACTGAAAATGTAACTAATATGAATACTTAACATGTTAATGGGATATGAGATAAAATACACAAAACTGTCTTTTTCGATACCAAAAAAATCAGAAAAAACAACACTAACTATTTTAAAACACCTAGACACAAATAAAAAATTGGCAAGATCTAGATTTTTAAAATACATAGTTTTACTAAAGGATCTAAAGACTTCAACAATACCCACATTGAAGCGACTTCTACCAAAACACCATCCGTCTTTTTTTCACCCTTAGTTTTGACATTTAGGAGAATAAAAGAGTGAGAACAGCCAGAAGAATTCTGAAGAAATATGAGTGTCTTTGCCCTGGACTATTTCTAATGTTCTCAGATTAGTTCATCTACCTCAAATTTGTTGTACTCAATTCCCCAACACCACTATGAATTATATGGCTGGGAAATGCTATTTTACTTGTTACTGAACTTTTTCTAGCATTTCCCAGGCAAAAAGGTTCACCCTGAGTTAAAATGTCCAGGAACCCCAATACAAATCCAAGGTTAATAGTGTATTGAATCCTTGAGCTGTAGCCAGCAACCCCCCTTTTAAGTGAATAACATTGAGACCCAGAGGACACAGGGCTGGAAGGCATGGCTGAACCTAGTTCAATGAGCTGCTGCACCCAAAGCAGTAGGTTAGACTTCTGCCCAGCCCTACATCCAGTTTTCTCTTCTAGACCCCTGGAGGAGGGATGGCCAACCCCCAACCCTTGAGTTCCTAAGGTCCTGCTAGAGGAGCTGTGGTGGGAGGACCTTGGGCCAGACATCCTGCCCACTGCAGGTGAGAAAGTGGGTGAGGTGGGGGCAGGTTCAGAGTCCTCAAGTGTCTACCTTAGCTGAGGGAGGGGTACACAGGGAGGCGGGACACCCAGGGGTGTGGCTGGCCTTGGCAACAGAATCCACTCATATCCCCAGAGAGGAAACATAATGTGAGCAGGGGGGACTCAGACATGGCTTTGCCTCTTAGGGCTTCTGCATCACTGTCCCCTGCAGAAAACAGTGCTGCCTGGGGTCAGGAGCCCCTGCTCTTCCAGGAGACCCCAGAAAAACAGAGTAAGAAAAGTAGCTATACAACTGCTCTGAGAACCAACTTTCCCCTCTCTCTCCACTTCTCCATTCTCTCTTTGTTTCTATTTAGAAGAAGAATCAATAAATAGAAATCTCTTCTTCAGAGAGAGAGAGAGAGAGAGAGAGAGAGAGAGAGAGAGAGAGAGATTTGTTTTCACTTATTTTTGCATTCATTGTTTGATTCTTATATGTGTTCTGACCAGGGATTGAACCCATGACATGGCATATCAGGATGACACTCTAACCAACTAAGCTACCTGGCTAGGGCCATTCTTTGTTTCTTTTTTAATTACTAGACTTTAATTACTATAGCTTCAGGTTTCCAGAAAAAATTGAGAGAAAGGTAAGAAAAATTGAGTACAGAGATTTGCATATATCCCCTGCCCCCTGCGTGCACCCTCACTCACGATGGACGTCCCCACCAGAGTGGCATATTTGTTACAACTGATGAACCTACAGTGACACGTCATTGTCACCCTGAGTCCATAGTTTGCGTTAGGGTTCACTCTTGGTGCTGTGCATTCTGTGCACTTGGACAAACGTGTAATGACATGAGTCCACCACTGTAGTATACCACACAGTGCAGTTTCACTACCCTAAAAATCCTCCGTGCTCTTCCAATTCATCCCTCTCTTCTCACCCCAACCCCTGGCAACCACTTATCTTTTTACCGTCTCCATAGTTTTGCCTTTCCAGAATGACAGAGTTGAAATCATATAGTATGTAGGCTTTCCAGGTTGGCTTCTTTCATTCTTCCCTTCTGTGAGTGGACATGCTCATAACTGCATTGCCATTTCCAGGTTACAAATGAGGACACAACAGCACAGAAAGCTCAGGCGGCCTGCCCAGTGTCACACAACCAGTAAGTGGCAGAGCTCAGATTCAAGCTTGGCCCTGGGTTCTTATCAATTTGGTCCCCTGCATCTGAGCAATAGTCTCTGGTGTGTCCCTGGTATTAGGGACTATTCTCAGCATCCATGAACAAACAGGCCTTCCCACTCCTTCCTGGAGTCCAGACAGTGGGCCACTAGCTAGGGGAGGAGAAAGGGTGGGTCCCCAAAGGGTAAGCCCCCATACATGAGGAGGCTCCTCACTTGTCCCAGGTCACTGGGCAGGGAGGCAGCAGGCAGCAGGCTCAGGCCCTTTCTTCACAGCTCCTGGCTGCAATCCTGGACTCCATGAGGAAGCAGGAGGTGCCGATAGGCGGGGAAGCTGGCCAGGGCCTTGGTGCTGGCTCCCCAGCCGAGCAGGTGAAAGCCCTTGTGGACCTGCTGGCTGGGAAGGGCTGTCAGGGTTCCCAGGCCCCACAGACCCCTGAGAGGACACCTGACCACACACAAGGGCCTCATGGCAATGGTAGGCAGATGGAGGGGTATTCCCAGGCCCTCTCCCAGCCTTTGCCCCCCCTCCCAATTCTACCTCTTTCCCCTTCCTTTCACCCCCCCTACCCAGCCCTCCCCTCTGGCCTCTGTCCTGCAGACTCAAGGATACAGAGACACCGAGAGGCCCTTCTGAGCAGGGCAGGAGGCAGCCTGGAGCTGGGTGGCCACTCACCCAGGCTGACCAACCTGCTGCTGGTGGAGGGCCTGATGGACTTGCAGCTGAGGGAACATGACTTCACCCAGGTGGAGGTCACACGTGGATGCTGGCGCTCCACCAGGACCATCGCTCTGAACAGGCTCTTCCTGCCCCTGTCACGGGTATCCATCCCACCCCGCATCTCCATCACCATTGGGGTGGCTGGTGTGGGCAAAACCACCCTGGTGAGGGACTTTGTCTGCCTCTGGGCCCGGGGACAGGTTGGCAAGGACTTCTCACTAGTGCTGCCTTTGACGTTCCGGGATCTCAACACCCATGAAAAGCTGTCTGCAGACAGACTCATCCGCTCCTTCTTTCCACATGTCGGGGATTCTGGCCTGGAACTGGCAGCCCTGGCCAAAGTCCTCCTTATCCTGGATGGCCTGGATGAGTGTAAGACTCCTCTGGACTTCTCCAACACCTTGGCCTGCACTGATCCCAAGAAGGACATACAAGTAGACCACCTGATCACCAACATCATCCGGGGAAACCTCTTCCCAGAAGTTTCTGTCTGGGTCACCTCCCGTCCCAGCACTGCTGGCCAGATCCCAGGGGGCCTGGTGGACCGGATGACTGAGATCCGGGGCTTCAACAAAGAGGAGATCCAAGCGTGTTTGGAGCAGATGTTCCCTGAGGACCAGGTCCTCTTGGACTGGGTCCTGAGCCAGGTGTGGGCCAACAGGGCCCTGTATCTGATGTGCACCATCCCAGCCTTCTGCCGACTTGCAGGGTTAGCACTGGGCCACTTATGCCGTCATAGGCGGGGGCCCCAGGACACAGAGCTGTGGCCTCCAAGGACACTGTGTGAGCTCTACTCTTGGTACTTCAGGATGGCCCTCAACGGGGAGGGGCAGGAGAAGGGCAAGATGAGCCCTCGCATTGAGCAGCTGGCCCACAGTGGCCGTAAGATGGTGGGGACACTGGGCCGGCTGGCCTTCCATGGGCTTGTCAAGAAGAGGTACGTGTTCTATGAGCCAGACCTGAAGGCATTTGGAGTGGACCTTGCTCTGTTGCAGAGCAATCTGTGCAGCTGCTTTCTGCAGCGGGAGGAGACCCTGGCCTCTTCAGCAGCCTACTGCTTCACCCACTTGTCCCTGCAGGAGTTTGTGGGGGCTGCGTATTACTACAGTGCATCCAAGAGGGCCATTTTTGACCTCTTCACTGAGGGTGGTGTGTCCTGGCCTCGGCTGGGGTTCCTCACACATTTCAGGAGTGCAGCCCAGCGGGCTATGCAGGCCGAGGATGGACGACTGGATGTGTTCCTTCGCTTCCTCTCTGGCCTCTTGTCTCCAAGGGTCAATGCCCTATTGGCTGGCTCCCTGCTGGCCTCAGGGGAGCACCAAGGCTCCCGGATGCAGGTGGCCCAGATCCTTCAGGACTCCCTACATCCCAACATGGTAGTCTGTGCCCAGGCAGTCAATGTCCTGCACTGCCTGCATGAGCTGCAGCACACAGAGCTGGCCTGCAGTGTGGAGGAGGCCATGAAGAGTGGGGACCTGGCTAGGCTGACTGGCCCCCAACACCGAGCCGCCCTGGCCTACCTTCTGCAGGTGTCAGATGCCTGCGTTCAGGAGGCCAACCTGTCCCTGTGCCTCAGCCAGGGTGTCCTCCAGAGCCTGTTGCCACAGCTTCTCTACTGCCAGAGCCTGAGGTGGGCACCAGGATGGGGTGTTCAGGGTGTGTTGGCAGAGGAGAGAGTAGAGGACCTGGAAAGTGCTTCCCCTCCACCATGTCCCTCTGTATCAGTGTCCTGGGGCTGTGTAACCAAGGACCGCAAACTGGGTGGCTTAAAACAATAGAAACACATTCTCTCACAATTCTGGAGGCAAGAGTCCAAAATCAAGATATTGGCAGAGCTGTGCTCCCTCTGGCACCTGTAGGAGAGGGTCCTTCCTGCCTCTCTGGCTTGTGGTGTTTGCTGGCAGTCCTTGGCTTATAATTGCACCACCCCAATCGCTGCCTCCGTGGTCACATGGCCACCTTCTCCATGTCTGTCTTCACATAGAACTTTCCTTGCTTGTAAGGACACCAGTCATATGGGATGACAGTCCCACCTCACTCCAGTGTGACCTCATCTTATCTAATTACATCTGCAACCACCCCATTTCCAAATCAGGCAGCACTATTGAGTCAATGGGAGGTTAGAACACCAGCACATTTTTGTGGGGACACAATTCAATTCATAACACCATGTGAACCATTCTGATGCTGACAGAAGCCACACCCACTCACTCTCATCCTCTGTCCACTGCTCTGATCTTAGTAGGGGGTGAGGGGAAGGCACCAGGGCCATTCAGGACCTGAGAGCAGCTTCCATGTCCTCAGAAGTAAAACTAGTAGCAAGTGTCTGGCAGATGCACACAGTGCACAGTGCTGCTGGGAAGACAGCCCTCAGGATAGGAACCCCAGGGTTTATACCACTGAACCTTCCAGTTCACCTTTGTAGGAAAACTGTGAGCATGGTGGGTGTGCTGTCCAAGATCCTTGGGCCATATGGTAGGAGCTACATTGGGATGAAGAGAAGAGAGAAGGAGAGGATCCCAGCCTGGGTGTCTGAGCTTAGTGCCCCCTTTTGCTGCCCTGATGCCAGCCAGGGACCTCATTCAACCTGCCTGTGTCAGGGGTTGGGGGGAAACACTCACTATTGCTGTTTATCCCGACCAGGCTGGACACCAACCAGTTCCAGGACCCTGTGATGGAGCTGCTGGGCAGCGTGTTGAGTGGAAATGACTGTCGCATTCAGAAGATCAGGTAATACTGACCCAGGAAACTCCTCCCAGGGCACCCCCTTGTCTCTCAGGGTCTGAGGGCTCCTTTCCCAGCCTCCTTTCTACTCAGCTGGCTAAGCGGTACTTCAAGGAGAAGTGTGTTTGAAACATATGTCTCAGGATGCAAGCTGCTTGTTTCCACCAATTCCAGAAAGTTCCAGAGGTTCAGGTACTCATCTGTAAGAAGAGAGAAAGGATATGGTGAGGATCAGAGGCTATTGTGGACAATGGAAGCTTTTCTCCAAACACTAGCTTTTCTCCTGGTACTATGGTACCAGGCCCAATTTTCTTGAAGTTTGCCCTCAAATATTGTTCTGGGGACAGGATCGTATCTTTAAAAAAAAAATTTACATTTTCTTAAAACAATTCTAATGAGAAAATTTAAAATTTAAACATTGCATCTGTAATGTAATTAGATTGACATTTATATGCTGATCAGAAGAGATTATGAAATCTCTCTTGTAATAATTTCCAAGTTTGAGAAACACCCTTGTTCACAGTTGAAGTGATACCAGGACCTGGGCAGGGGTGGGGCACTTTTGAAGAATTAGGGAAGTGAGCTTAGAGAACAAGGCCCAGAGAGTAATTTTTCATCCTCACACAAGGCTTTGGGTTCTGAAATAATCTTTATCTGAGAAAAAAAAAAGTAGAATGAATCAGGAGCAAAGCAATCATTGAGGATAGTGGTTAGATTGGTAGGCTCCGCATGACCTTGTACAAACACCTCTGTGCCTAAGGATGGTAAAAATGGGGTCACAAAGTTATTTACCTGTGAGTTCTGGGGTCCCCATGACCAACATCAGGTTCAGTGATTCACTAGAAGGACTCAGGACTCAGAAAAGCTGTCATATCCACAGTTATGGTTCATTACACAGAAGGAATACAGACTAAAATCTGTGAAGGAAATGGTGAATGGGGCAGGGTTCCAGAGAGACCATGCATGAGCTTCCAGCTGTCCCCTCCCAAGGGAATTGTAGCAATGACTTGTGACAACACATATGAAGCCTACCAACCAGGGAAGCTCATCCAAGTCTTGGTGCCCAGAGTTTTTATTGGGCTTGGTCATGAAGAAGATATACCTGATCTCCCACATGCTAACCTTATTCTCCAGTTCTTCCAGAAGTCAAGCTGACACTGCATGGCCCAAGATTCCCAACCTAAATTGTGACGCAAGCTATTCAACAAAACCTAAGCCCCCAGATAAGCAGAGTTATTCTTATCAGGCAGGACATTCCAAGGGCTTAGAGGGGCCACCTCTCAGGAGGTGGGATTGGTCAAGTTAATCCTTTTTGGAACACTGCCTCCCAGAGTGGTTGGGAAGCTCCAACGAGTTATTTGAAGACAGTGCTTTGGACAGGACAGGCGCTGTATTAGCAAGACTGTCATCTTACTAACCAGAGGTAGAAATGCAATTTCTTTGAAAGAAACATGATAATAACAATGTCTCATTATTAATGCTTTTTCCTTCATGGGAGCCATCAGCAAAAAGAGAACTTTCAGTGTTTGGCTTAAAGGAGTCTAGATAGTGCTCAGAAATTTTTCTGAACAAAGCTTAACCTTTCCTCTATGGCCACATGCTTTTCTTTACCTCTCTGTAGTTGGTTCTTAGTACCACATCCCTGTTTGAAATGCCCAAGGGATCCTTTACAAAATACATTCAAGGCTCATGAAATATTACTCATAAAATATTATAAAAATCTTGGGGTGAGGAAGGTGGGCAGAGGTTCTCTAGAACCTGGGGACATTTATACAGAAGGTAATCTGGACAGTCTTCAAATGTTTTTAAAGCAGAATCCCAATAAGTCAAATAGACAAAAGAGGAAGAAGCTGGCAGAATTGGAAGAAGAGGAGGTGAGGGCTCAGAGTCCAGCGCTTGGTTCCCTCTCAGACTCCTGGTGGCTCCTGAAGCTTTTCTGTGGAACATTAGGGGCCCTGGAAACATGGCTGGAAAGCACTGGGGAATCTAATTGTATCCCATGGTGCCTCCCTGCCATTTTAAATGTCTGAGAAACATTAAACTTCATCAGCTACCATTTCTGAAATTGGGTACATGAAGTAACACTAGGTTGATCCATCAGCATATTCTTGGAATTGCCTTTTCAAGGCAGATACAGATGTGCTTTTTTTATTTTTTAAAAAGATTTTATTTATTTATTTTTAGACAGAGGGGAAGTGAAGGAGAGAGGGAGAGAAACATCAATGTGTGGTTGCCTCTCGTGCGTCCCCTACAGGGAACCTGGCCCGCAACCCAGCCATGTGCCCTGACTGGGAATGGAAACTGTGACCCTTTGGTTCACAGGCTGGAGCTCAATCCACTGAGCCACACCAGCCACGGTCAGATGTACTTTTTTTAAACTTTAAAGTTAGTTCTGTAATAACTCTACCATTTTCCTTTCTTGCATTAGAAAAAGGGCTGGCCCCTATGGTGTGCTGGAACTATGACTATATGAGAGATGATTTTAAAAATGTTTTGATCTGTTGATTTTAGAGTGAGAGGAAGGGAGGGAGGCAGAGAGAAAGGGTGGGGTGGGGAGAGAGAGGCAACTGATTTGTTGTTCCACTTATTTACGCAGTCATTGGTTGATCCTTGTATGTGCCAACTGGAGATCAAACCTTTAACCTTGGTATATTGGGATGACGCTGTAACCAACTAAGCTACCCGCTAGGGCCTGAGGGCTGATTGTTAAATTTTCAGGAATTTTTGCAAGCTGTGAGTGCCTGAAACTGGCTATAGTGGAAGTATTTACACCATAAAAATTGGCCAATGCTACAAATAATGGTTTTTGTATTTTGTTTTTTCCTGAGAACCAGTTTTCTGGCATAGCACTGGCTGGGGTCCATTGGTAGACTTCTGTAACTGTCCTCCCTCTTTCCTGTGATGTGCAGTAGCTGTTGTGCCAGATTCTGGCCAAACTTCCCTAGAACCCTGTGCCAGCATACAGGTCAGTCTGCCCACTCTGGTCCTACCTGGCCTGGCTCAGAGGCTTTCCTGGGCCTGGCATTCCGTTCGTTCCAGGGTTCACATGAGCTCCACCTGTGTCCAGCCTTGATGATTCTAGTGAGGCTGAGGGGTCTGAATCATGAGCCTGGAGTTCAGGAAGTGACAATGAGATTTATAGACTTAAAATAACCACTCCTTTTCCTCCCCTTGGGCAGCTTGGCTGAGAACCAGATCAGTAACAAAGGGGCCAAAGCTCTGGCCAGATCCCTTCTTGTCAACAGAAGTCTGACTACTCTAGAGTAAGTACAACACCAGAGGCCAATCTTTCACCGTTGGGACAGGGAGTACTTGTGAGACATCCTGTAACGTCCCCTTGACCACACTCTCCCCTGAGTGGGTGGGAAGAATAGCTGAGCAAACAAAGTATGGCTGCTGCTCAGCTATTCAGACTCACCCAGGGAGCACCAGAATATTAGCTCTGAACCGGGTGTTATCATTCCCCTTTCCATGCTTGGCCCAAGTGCACTGGTCACCCAGATCCTATTTTCTTCTCCCCATCACATGGGGCCACCTTCAGAAACTCCTTCCTTTGTTTGCCCACATAAAAATCTCTATCCTACTTCCACAAAATGTGAAATCCCAAACCCTGATATATTCTGTTCAAGAAGCATAGATTTAGAGGTCAGTGTAACCTCTGTTCCTCCTTTCCTCCCTGGGAACTAGATGAAAGAGAATGGTTCTTTCTCTTCCTTCCTCCAGCCTCCGCAGTAACACCATTGGATCTCAAGGGGCCAAGGCACTGGCCGATGCTCTGAAGATTAACCGCACTCTGGTCTTTCTAAGGTACATGTCAACTGCTTCCCAGTGGAGAGGGGCCAGCACACCTTCTCCTCAGGTGCCACCCATAGAGTGGGAGGTGATTCGAAATGTGGCCATGAGATACAAGCTCCCGATCGGTGGATACCCCAGGATTGTGTATCCCAAGCAAGTTTCCAGGTTCCAGCTCCCCGCAGGTTATTGTGCCTGTGTTTATGGCCTGAGAAGGGGGTGGGTAGAGGTGTGTAGAGGTGGAGGGGCAAAATGATCTATGAGGAATTCCCCAGCACCATGGTGTCAGAATATTCCCCTGAGGTGTTTTTCCGAGACACTGAAAACCCATCCTCCAGAAGATTCTTATGTTTTGGTGTGGTTTGCTGTGCTTCTTTTAGGGGCCAGCAGTTGTATCCATCCTTAGTTGAATGCATACCACCATTTTGTTTTGTTTTGCTTTCCTTTATTTATATTGAGGCAAAATTCGCACAAAATTTACCATTTTGAAGTGTGCAGTTCGATGGCAGATAATACATTCATAATTGTGCAACTATCACCTCTATCTAGTTCCAAAATATTTTCAGCACCCTAAAAGGAGACCCTGTACCCATCAGCAGTCACTTCCCATTCTCCCCTCCCTTCAGCAACCACCAATCTGCTTTCTGCTCAATGGATTTGCCTATTTTGAATATTTCATATAAATGGAAGCATACAATAAGACTTTTTGAGTCTTCTTTCACTTAATGTATTTTAAAGGTTCATCCACATTTTTGCATGTATCAGTAGTTCGTTCCATTTTATGGCTGAGTAGTATTCCGTTCATCAGTTAATGGACATTTGGGTTGTTTTCTGTTTTTGGCAATGCGAATAATGTTGCTGTACCCATTTGTGTGCAGTATTTGAGTACCTGTTTGTAATTCTTTTGGGTAAATGTCTAGGAGTGGAATTTCCTGGTCACATGATGACTGTTTAAACTTTTGAGGAATCACCAGTCTGTTTTCTACAGTAGCCACCCCATTTTACATTCCCACCAGCAGTGTATGGGGGTTCTGATTTCTCTACATCCTCACCAGTGCTTGGGTACTGTGACTTTCAGCTGGAATTAGGATTATGGATGACCTAGCTTCTGTCATGCAGATATCATAAGCACTTTGTCCTCAGTCAACAGGCAAGTGCTTAGAGACCCGGAAGGAAACCTAAGGCAGAGAAGCAGAGGGAAGGGCCAATTGTTCCCCAGTGGCTTTGTGGTGGGCATTGAGGGCCTATGGTGGTCAATGCCCCCTCTCACTGAGGTCAGCTGCTGCCCCTCCTTGGGCATTGGTGACACTGCAGTGGTGGTTCAGGTCACCATTGGGTGCCCTCATGTGCTCCACCAGGGTGTGCCTCTTCCTTGCCTCCACAGCCTTCAGAGCAACACGATCAAGGATGATGGTGCCAGGTCCATGGCTGAGGCCCTGGCAGCCAACCGGACCCTCTCCGTGATACAGTGAGTAGACATGCTGGCCATTAGGGAGCCTCTTCTGTATTCTCCATCTCTTCCTCCAAAGGCCTCTCTGCTTGTGTTGTGCAAGGAGGGGTGGATGGGGCAAGGTCCCGAGGCTTTCTGACTTGTCTGGATGGCCCTAAAGAACTTGATGTCCATTGCTTTTCCAGAGGACAGATGTTGGGCAAAAAATGAAAAATAAAGCCTCCTGCAAATCCAGAAAATCCTCTCCACAAATGTGAGAAAGAACAAAAATTTGTTTGAATAAGTAGTCAGTGAGACTGTATGCACATCATAGGCAGGCCACTGAGGAGATTGCAAAGGCAGAAAGAAATCACACCCTTTCCCATAATAAGCACGATATACATGTTTCCAAGACAAACAACAACTTGTCCTCAAGTAAGAGGACTGGACAGCACTGTTTGTCACACAGAGTTCATCCTAAATTAGCCTAGTTCTTGTGGTAGCCATCGGTGTTTGTTAATGGCCTTTAGCCTTAACTTTTATGGAAAGTTAAGACCTCATATCTCCATGACAAGAAGGCACTTACAACCTGGAGCCTGTACTATCTTCTTTGATGTGTACTTTTCAAAGAGATGGTTCTAAGGCCCTTACAAAAGACATCCCAAGTCTGTAAACCTTGGCAAGAAGTTTTTATTTAGCTTTTAAAAATATTTGCATACTTCTCAAAAGGACAGGGAAAGGATTCACAATTGCAGTGAGGAGATACACTAAGAAAAGGGAGAAGGATATCTCTTTCTTTTTTGGAACCAGGGAAAATTCCCTTTTGCTTAGATTGCGCTTATCCTCACACAGAAGAGGCCCTGCCCTACCTGCCTTCCTGGGATGAGCTCCTCCAGATTTAGTATAAGAGGAAGTAGCTTTTTGGAGAAGAGGAACCTAAGTAGAGGAGTGTCTGCCCTAGGGAAGACTGTAGGGTTGGGAGATGTGCTTCTGGACGTGGAGGTAGACGGTTGAGTGTTGAGAAGGTTGGTCGGGTAAGGGGCCAGTGGTACTTGTACATGGAAGTCCCCACTCAGGAGGTTGCTAGATATTATCAGTGTCTATTGTCTCTGCTTTCCAGTTTCTGGCAAGGGAGGGCCTGGCTGCCCTTGCCTCTTATTCTCCATATAATGTTGGTCTCTTGGCGTCACTTCGGCAACAATTGGCAGACCTTTCCCAGAGACCCCTCCCACTATGCTGTGATACATGCAGATGGCACTCAGCACTCAGTAGTCTCTGATCTCTCACCTTAAATCGGAGTGTGCTTGGTCTGGGAATGGCTGTGATCAGCTTTACTGAAGGACCCCTTCTCCTCTCTCACAGCCTGCAGAAGAACACCATTGGGCCCATGGGAGCCCAGAAGATGGCAGATGCCCTGAAGCAGAACGGGAGTCTGAAGGAGCTCATGTGAGAAATGCAGAAGGGCCAAATTTGTATCCTTAATGACTGACACAATGCCCTACCCATCATAAATATTTGTGAGCATGCGGATGGATGGATGGATGGATGGATGGATGGATGGATAGACTAGTAGATGAGTGGATAGATGGGTGGACAGTTGAATGGATGAGTATGTGAGTAGATGGATGGATGAATGTATTGGTGCAGGATACCTGGCTTTGAACTCCAAAGCACTGGATGGGGAGAATGGAGACCCAGATTCCCAGGACTGAGTGAGATACAACTGTCTCAGGCTCACATTTGCTGCTTTCTCGGCTGGCAGAAGAAAAATGGTATTTCCTAGCCACCTTCACATAAAGTATCACAAATACCTCCCATTAAATGGTTGGTCCTGCCCCCTGACCCCTACTGCCTGCCAGGGAGCCAAGAAGACTTTGCTAACTTGATCTCTTATAGGAGGTGGGAGGTTACTTACAGAGGCCTCTGGCCAACCAGCCTCAAGTAGGACAAACTGTGTACTGGCACCCTTGGGACAACAGAGACAGCCCTCCCCTAGACCCTGATTTCCAGGCCTTACCCTGTCTAGCTGCTGCATAAGGCTGGCTTACCAGTGTGTGTCTCATCTCTTACAGGTTCTCCAGTAACAGCATTGGTAACAAAGGTGCCAAGGCCCTGGCTGAAGCCCTGAAGGTGAACCAGGGCCTGGAAACTCTGGAGTGAGTCTGCCTGACCACCGTCCAGGGGTGGCTGTGGGCAGGGGTGACAGCCCCTGTTCTACTCAGGTTCCCCATCCAGTAGGTGGGTGGGTCCCGGAGGAAGGCTGTCAGTCAAGGCTACTTCCCTGCAAGAACTCAACCAACCACCAACCATGGGCATACTATGATCTACCCCGCCTCTTCCATCCCACCATGCCAGCTCCGTTTCCCTGGACTGTAGAGGTTGGTGTTGGCTCTGGAGTTCTGAGAATGACAACAACCACCAAGAGCCCTTTAGAAGTTGGTGCAGGTAGCTAAAAAGGAGGCCAGCTGCAGTGGCCTTGGTGCAGGGTTGGGGAGCTTGGCACTGCCCCATACTGGGGAGACTCAACTATGCCGCTTTTTCTGTGGGCTGCAGACACAGCACATGCTCCCTCTCAGGGGCTGTTTGGAGCCACCCAAACCAAGGCAGAGTCTAAACTCTGGTGCTAGGCCCACTTGCCCTGACCTAGCAGGGGCTGGAATGTGGGGGATGGGAGAGGAAAGAGGGCTGATGAAAAGAGCAATGTGGAGTGGCACCTGCCTCAGGGATCCCCCAACTCCCTGTTGAACTCAGTGCTTCAGCTGGACTGATGGCTCCCTCTGGGTCCTGAGACAGCCACACCAAATGTGCCTTCTCTTCTGTATGCAGCCTGCAGAGCAATTCCATCAGTGACGCAGGAGTGGCAGCGCTGATGGGGGCCCTCTGCACCAACCAAACCCTCCTCAGCCTCAAGTAAGTCCCAGCCTCCCTCTCCAACCAGGTATTCCTTTGGCTGAGGGTCTAAAGGAATTTTGGGACTTGGAAGGAAAGGCTAGCACTTGGAAGCCCACACCTACTCCTGTGGGCTAGTTTTGGTGAAGACCTATGGTTGGGCAGCTTGATTCTGGAGCTGACATCCTGCCCTCTTCCTGTTTTGGAGAGGGTAGGGGCAGCTGTGGCCCTTAGCTGGTCAGTTCTTCTGCTCCCTGCCCGTACACAAGTTCTTTAGGTGCCCAAGCATGCGTGATTGCCCCTCACAGCTCTGAGGTCCCATTGTCTTATCCTCTTTCAACTGTTGACCATCCTAAAGGGGAGACACAGCTGCCTAGCCACCAGAACCTGGGCTTGCTGGAGGCACACACCGCACCCAGATGCTTAGGAAGGCCAGGTTCCACCTGAGGTTTCTCTGGTTCTAAAAGCCTGAACGCCTGGGCTTGTCTCCCCCAGAGGCCTCATCTGCTTGGGCAGCAGCTCAGGGTCTTCTCTTTCCTCAGCCTGCGAGAAAACTCCATCAGCCCAAAGGGAGCCCAGGATCTGGCTCGAGCACTCTGCACCAACAGCACCCTGAAGAACCTGGAGTACGTGAGTTGGGGGGCAGGTGGTTTTTCTTGGTACTCCTTTATGCCAGGACCTCAACCACACGGAGCACAGGGACTGATGGGCCAAGCCCTCGTCACCATTCCCACTGTGAAAGGCTGAAGAAGGATCTGGTAAAGAGAAGGCAGCCAGGAGACTTGGCCCTGGTGGCAACCCTGACACAAGTCCTCTGTCTCACATCATAAATTACCTGAGGATGAAGATAGTGGTGACTGTCTGCCCAGCCCCCTTGTCCTGTGGTGATGGACAAGCATGTGGAAGTGGCACCATCATGAGGGGCAGCACAGTGTAAGGATCAGGAGTGAGTCCCCGGTGACTCTGCTGTCCCCTGGTAGGTGACGTGTCACAGAACCTCACTGAGCCAAGCCTGGGCCCACTCCCCATGGGGTTGTCAGAATGCATCACAACAGCCCAGGGGCATGTGCCTGGCACATGCAAGCACTCCATAAGTGTGAGCAAGGCTATCCAGTGGAGCCAATGCAGCCCTTGGGTTGGAGGAGAGTGGTGTGGATTCCCTGGAGAGCAAGGACAGGGGACATCACGGCCGGCTTTTGCTCACTTGCCCTCATTCTCCTCCTCCCAGCCTGACAGCCAACCTCCTTCATGACGAGGGTGCCCAGGCCATCGCAGTAGCAGTGAGAGAAAACCACACCCTCGTGTCCCTTCAGTGAGTCCTTGGTGCCCACACCCACCCCACCCCCAGCACAGAGCTGAAGGGCTACACCCAGACCAGAGGATGCGGGAGGCCAAGTCCAGCTCTGGGCACCCCCCACATGGTCTCTGGGGCCTCCAGCAGGTCACTTGCAGAGGCCACCAGCCCTGAACCCTGATCTGCTTCCTGAGGTTGATCCATGGAGAGGCCAATGGTGGGAGGTGGGTACCCATGTCTGTGCCTCTGTGTCACATACTTCATGCAAGGGCCACCGGGAGTCTTTATTCGAGCCTGTCCCTATGCTCGCCACTAACCAGAGAGTAAAGGCTGATTCCTTGGGCCTAAGGCTGAGGAGGGTCACAGGAGTTCTGCCCATCAGTGGTCCCCATAGAACCCACCCTGCAAGGATTCCATCCTCTGGCATCAGACTCTCCTGAGAGGAGACCCCTCTTTCTGGAACCCCAGGACCTCCTGGGCGGCCTTGGGCCACCTAATCATATGATCCGTGTCTGCCTAGCCTGCAGTGGAACTTCATCCAGGCCGGTGCGGCCAAGGCCCTGGGACAAGCACTACAGTTCAACAGGAGCCTGATCAGCCTTGAGTAAGTGGGGACTCAATGGAGGCCACGGGAGCAGGGGAATCTGAAACCGCAGTGCCCGCCAGGCGCAGGGCGCATGCACTCAGCACACAGCCTCCTCTGCCCAAAGGCCAGCAGGCACGTTTCCAACCTCATCTGCTTAAAAAAAAATAAAATAAAATAACAGCTTTATTGAGAAACAATCTGTTCATTTAAGGTGTATAATTCACTGGTTTCTAGTATGTTCACAGTTATGTAACCATCACTACAGTCAAATTCAGAACATTGCTATCACCCTCTGGGAAAGCCCGTAGCTACTAGCAGTCCCTCCCCATCCTCCCATCCCAGGCAACCACAGATTTACTTTCTCTATGGATTTACCTTCCTTGGTGTTTCATATAAGTGAAATCATACAATGTGTGGTCTTTTGTGACTGGCAACTTTCATTTAATATGTTTTTAAGGTTCACCCACACTGTAGCATGTGTTGGTACTTCATCCCTTTTCATGACTGAGTAATACACCACTGTCTGGATAAGACCACGTTCAGTCTATCCTCTCATCTGTTGTTGGACCTTCGGGTTGTTTCCACCTTTTGGTTATTACGAATAATGCTGCTATGAACGTCTGTGTACAAGTTTCTGTGCTTTCAGTCCTGAGAACTGAACCTATGCTTTCAGTTCGCTTGTGTATACAGCTGGGAATGGAATTGCCAATTCAAATGGTAACTCTGTTTAACGTTTTGAGTCTCATCTGCTTTTGATGCTGACTATTTCTCTCTCAGCTTCCAGGATATTCTGTCTCTGGCTAGTTCTGTTTGGTTCTGAAATACTGGTGCTCCTCAGGGTTCTGTCCCAGGCCATCTTCCCTTGAATGGTATCTCTTCTGGCAGCTCCACAGGCTTTAAAGTCCTGATGGCCCCGCATCTCTATCCCAGACCTCTCTCCTGAGCTCCAGACCCATGTGCCCACTGCCCAGTCTATACCTCCCCTTGGGAGCCTCACCAGTACTCCAATTGCCCAAACAATCTCCTCCATAAGCCTGCTCTTGGTTCCCCTTTATATGAACGGAACCAGCCAAACAACTGTGAAAAGTAGAAACGTCTTCACTCTTTTCATTCCCAAGTCCTGTTGCTTCTCCTCCCAATATCCCACCCTCATAGCCACTGTCCAGGCCACCAGCATCACCCACCTGGTCACTGCAGCAGCCTCCACATCCAGCCCATCCTTTGCTGGCCAAGATCTCTTCAAAACACAAATCTGTCCCTGTGCTGGTGAGATGTTTCAATGGTTGCCCAGTGCCTGCCAAGTGAAGTCCAACCTTTAGCATGGCTTCTAGGAACCCCAAACATCTGCTTCCTTTATGCCTCCTCAGCCTCCTGTCACACTCCAGAGACTTGACTCAATTTCTTCAGGTTCCTTAGATGTGCCAGTCCCTCTCCCTCATCTCCTTTTCTTCAGGTTTTGGTTTAGACCTATTTCTCAGGGCAGCTTCTGAGACCATACTGAAACCATCACTTGGCCTATAGTGACAGCTCAGTTAATTATGTCTCCCCACCTGAGTTCCATGAAGGCATAATTGGCCTTGCTAGTACACAATACACACTCAAATGTCCCTTAAATTATTAGCGCCACTAGTTAGAATAGCCCACGGATAGAGGGCTTTCAGTTTTCTAGTTGTCTTTGAAAAGCATACACTTTTGTGTCCCAAGCCCTTGTTGACAGTACTTCCATGTGTTCCTTTTTCTTGTTTGCCTCTGTTGTGCAGACGTTTGCAGATCTCAGACCCCTCTGCATGTTAATTAGGAGGCCATGGGGCTGCAGTGGCCACACAGAGACCTGGTGTATATAGTCTATGGTGTGTGTGTGGTCAGAGTTAAATGGAAGGTCCAAACTCAGCGTGTCAGGCTAGAGAGCTGGCCCTGCGCCCTGTGTGCCCAGGGGTCACTCTCTGTGTTCAGTTTACAGGAGAATGCCATTGGGGATGAAGGCGCCTGCGCAGTGGCCGGTGCACTGAAGGCAAACACAGCCCTCACTGCTCTCTAGTAAGTCCTCACATGCATGGCAGCCCAAGAAGCCGGCCTGTCACCATCTTTTCATATGGAAAATCCATTATTGTTTCCCAGTCAAGGAAAGTGTATTTGATTTTCCTAATATTACCAACCAGGCAGAAGAAGGGATGTCCAGATCATCCCTGCTCCTGCAGTTCTAACAAGTAAGATGTAGGGATACAGGAAGTGTTCCCTTCCAAACTCTCCAGGATACTACCTGTACTTCCTGTATCTGTAGTATCTAGGTATGTCCTAGGCAGCAGACAGCGTAAGTAGAAGATGCAGCATCCTTTGTACAGATCATAGGCCAACCATTTTCAGTGCTATTTCATCACTTTCAGCCCTAAGTCAAGGGTGATGAAAATGAAGGGCGACTATGAATGGAAGCTGGGCTCAGGGCAGGTATGAGGGCGGGAGAGTCCTGGCCTGTCTGGCCTGTGCATGTTGACAGCATTTCCTCTTACAGTCTCCAGGTGGCCTCCATTGGTGCACTGGGGGCCCAGGCACTGGGGGAGGCCCTGGCTGTGAACAGAACCTTGGAGATTCTAGAGTAAGTATTTCAGCCTCCAGCTACAGTTTCTTGCCCAAAGAAGCCAACCTGTTGATTCAAGATGAATAGATATGGAGGAGAAAAAAGGTCAATTTACATGAAACTCACAAATCATTTAAATACCTTCACTTAGATCAAGCATGCCCCAGCTTCCCCATTCCTACTTCACCCCTTTTCCCTAGGAATCACTATTGTTGGCCCTCCTTTTCTTGGGTAACTGCTCTTCTTGTTCTTGTCCAGGCTGAACTTGTCCCAAAGCCCTGTTTAAGGACTCCTTGGGGTGGTCTGTGACCACTGATCTTGGTCTTTAAGATCCAGAAGTTTGGGGTCTCAAGCTCCGTGGGGCTCTCAGGCATGTCCATGTCATCCCTACTCCTGCATTTCTGGGATGCTGAGCACACAGGACTGCTGGATGGAGTGCTGCCTCTCCTGTCTCAGCCCACTTCTGTCTTAGGATTGGGAAAGGAGAATGAAGTCTCCAACAAACTACCCAGGTTGGGCCAGCCCACCCCCACCTGTATGTCCTGTGGCTCCCCAGAGCCAGACTCCATTCTGTACCTGCGAGTAAGGAAGGAGCAACCGAATCCCCCATGGTTGCTGAGTCCATGCTGCCTCTAACCAGTAACCCACATTCATCTGAAAAGCTACCATCTCAAAAGGCTCTCAGCCATCACTGTGCCTTATATTTCCTGTCTTTTCTTTCTTTTAAAAAAAAAAGATTTTATTTATTTTATCTTTAGAGGGGAAGGGAAGGAGAGAGGGAGAGAAATATCAATGTATGGTTGCCTCTTGTGCGTCCCTTGCTGGGAACTGTCCTGTAACACAGGCATGTGCCCTGACTGGGAATCGAAGCTCGATCCTTTGGTTCGCAGGCCTGTGCTCAGTCCACTGAGCTACACCAGCCAGGGCTATCTCCTGTCTTTTCTTACAGCTTAAGAGGAAATGCCATTGGGGTGGCTGGAGCCAAAGCCCTGGCAAATGCTCTGAAGGTCAACTCAAGCCTCCGAAGACTCAAGTGAGTGGTTGTAAAGCCCTATCTGTCTCCCAGAGCAGACTATTTTTCTGCTGGAACCTTCCCCATGGTATAAGATGCTTTTAATTTTTCTCCATAGCTGCTTCCTTCTGAATAGAAATAGTTGGGACTGTTCTGGTCATTATAGTCTATACTGTGGATGGGTTTGTTCATTCTGCCTAGTTTAAGTCAAAGGTAAATCACTTAACACCTGCATTTTTGTCTTAGATCCTCCAAGGCACTTGGATGGGAAAACTGGCTCCTTATAGGCACTGGTCTCAGGGTTAAATGCCACCTTGATGTTGGCATGGCACCTGTGGGCAAATCAGCTCCAGAGTGGCCCCCCAAGAAATGCAGTGCTGCTTCCTGGGGTGTGTTCTTCTGTCCTGAATAGCTCACTGTGGTGTCTCCATCTTTTCTTTGCCTAGTCTTCAAGAGAATTCCTTGGGGATGGATGGGGTGATATGCATCGCCACTGCACTGTCGGGAAACCACGGGATCCAGCATATCAAGTGAGTGGGGCCTGGCAGTTTCTGACCTTTCAGGCCGTTCTTGCTCATCCTTAGAAATCATAGGTCAATCCCTACCTTCTGTCTGATTCTCAAAGCCAGCTGACTCCCAGGCCCCTCAGCAACTCTGGGGTAAAACTCAGTGTAAGAGAAAGCCATTCAGACCCTTGTTCATGGGAGGGATCCTGGAAACATAAAGGTTTTCACCCAGAGGTCTTCATTTTATGTAGTGACTATCTGCTCATTACTACCCCTTTAGCCTGTTTTTCAATTTTTCCTGACCCTTCTCATCTAGTCTCCAGGGCAATCACATTGGGGAATCCGGTGCCAGGATGATCTCAGAGACTATCAAGACAAATGCTCCCTTGTGCACTGTTGAAATGTGAGCAAAGCAAGCTCCTGGTGGACCAGGCAGGAGGATGGGCAGAGACACAGCTGGAAGCCTTCAAACAAAATGACCATTTTCCAGCGTGATTTCCTGTGATCTGGGAATGGCACTGACCCACACACAAGCTGGTATCCTACAAAGAGGCAGGAAAGATGCTGCCAAAGGAGGCCATAAGCACCTACCTCTCCCGGTTCAGGGCCTGACTAGGCAGGGTGCGATGGACACTCTGGCATGGCCCACAGAGGGAAGAGAGGGCCTTCCACCAAGGGGCCCAGGACTCACACCTTAACGCTCAGCAGGTAAGAAGTTGGCCTGAGCTTCTTCATACCTTGAGGTCTTCACGTGCCCCCAACTTTTTAATTATTACTGCCTTTTCCCACTCACCTGGTTAAAATCATCCCCCTCCCTCTGAAATGAGTTGCCGTATTCCCGCCCATTGGCACTGGTAACAGAGAGGACCTCTTTTCTTAAGAAGAAAATTTTAGGGGTATGATCCTTAGAGATATATGGAAAAATATGGGAATATTTTGAAGAGAAATAAAAGCTTTAATCATAGAATTCTGGAGACAGAGACAAAAAATAAACTTTCCCAAGGATTTTGCCATTTTTTATCCATTACAAAATCTCTCATAGGCACGGGGTCTGGCACACTGGTTCTCAATAGCATGTTAAATGTTGATGCCTTAATGATGTCATTCTACATGGGCTTCCAAACCACCACTCTGCTCCAGCTTCACTCTGAAGGCAAGCTGAACTTCCACGTGGCATAAATTCTCCCAAATGTCTGTGTTGAAAAGGGAAAGATCCCAAATGGAAACTATAGTTCTCATCAACTTAAAAAAAAAAAGAAAAATGCTTATAAATATTATAAAGTAATTATCATTTTAAAATTTGAACAGGAAGCACTGTTGTTCCAAATGTTTCTTTAAAAATGAGTATTCAAGGCAAGAACCAATAATGGATACTAAAATCATGGTTGAAAGCCAATTGAGGAAGAAGATATCTACATAGTCTCAAAACGTTACCCCACAGTGGGTATTTAAAAGTCACCTTACGGAAAATTTACAAACGGAGCTTTAACAAAGTAATTAAACTTAATGCCACCAAAATTGGGATAAATGGACATTAGGGACCCTGATGTGATGCACTTAGAAGGACATATTGCTGATGTAGCATTCTTGTCAAAAAGGTTTACCAGAATCTAATCATGAAAAACTCTGACAAAATCAGAATTGAGGGCCATTCTGCAATCAATCAATAAAAGTTAAAAAAAAAAAAAAAAAAAAAAACTAGCCTGCCCTTCAAAAATGTCATTGTCATCCAAAATAAAAAAGGCTGGGGACTGTTTTAAATTGAAGGAGATTAAAGGGACATAAGAACTTAATGCAAGGTCTTTGATTAGATTCTAGACTGGAAGAAAAAAAATCAACCATAAAGAACATTTTGGGGACATTTGAACATGAGGCACGTGTAGTATTTATTGTATTACCATTTTAAAATGTATTTTTGCTGGGTATTGACAGTTTCTTCTTTCAGTGCTTTCAAAATATTGCTATATACTGTCTTCTGGTTTGCACTGTTTGTGGCTGAATTGAGGACTCGACGAAACAAGAGGTTCCGTAGCTAAATGTTGAAAAAAGCTGTGCCATGTACAGCTGTGCCTAGCACAGGAGAAACCTCAGGGGCCAAAGGAGTGGAGAAAAAGTGTGCTCTCTGGGGACTGTGAGAGCAAGCCACACTAGAATTGGAAGGAAAGCCCCTACTTTCTCCAAGGTCTTTCAAGCACCCTCTGCTGACAAGGCTTAATTAACATCTTGCTAGCTGACAAAGGAGAGATGTTACAAAATAATACCTCTAAAACAGAACAGGCTGAAAGATGAATTTGGAGCTGAGGCAATAAATTGATAAACCAGCACACTAGGATTTGTCATTTTTTCTTTTTTAAAATTATATTTTATTGATTATGGTATTACAGTTTCACAATTTTCCCCCCCTTTCCAACCCTCCACCCAGCACCTACTATTCCCTCAGGCACTCCCCACACCATTATTCACGTCCTTGGGTCATGTGTATATGTTCTTTGGCTTCTCCATTTCTGATACTGGACTTTACATCCCCATGGCTATTCTGTGACTACCTACTTGCATGTCTTAATCCCCTCACCTCTTCACCCATTCCCTCACATCTCCTCATCTGGCAACCATTAAAACACTCTCTGTATCTATGATTCTCCATTCTACTTGTTTGCTTAGTGTGTATTTCAGATTCAATTGTTGATAGATTTGTATTTATTGCCATTTAATTGTTCAGAGTTTTGATCTTCTTTTTCTTAAATAACTCCCTTTAACATTTCATATAATAATGGGTTTGGTGATGATGAATTCCTTTAGTTTTTTCGCATCTGGGAAGATCTTCATTTGCCCTTCAATTCTTTATTTTATTTTATTTTATTTTATTTTATTTTAATTGTTGTTCTTGTACAGTTTTCTGTCTTTTACTCCCAGCCCAGCCCACCACCCCAGCCCTCCCCACTTCCCTCCCATTTCCACACCCCCCCTAGTTTTTGTCCATGTGTCTTTTATACTTGTTGCTCTAAACCCTTCCCCTTTTCCCCTGAAATTCCCTCCCCGCTCCCCTTGTCCTTCCATTCTAAATGGTATCTTTGCTGGGGTAGAGCAATCTTGGCTGTAGGTCCCTGCTTTTCATGACTTTGAATATTTCTTGCCAATCCCTTCTAGCCTGCCAAGTTTCTTTTGAGAAATTAACTGACAATTTCATGGGAATTTCCCTGTAGGTAACTGCTTTTCTCAGGCTGGCTGCTTTTAAGATTCTCTCTTTATCTTTAACCTTTAGCAGGTGTCTTGATTATGCTAAAAGTTTGATGTGTCTTGGAGGGGGCCTTTTTGCATCCATCTTGTTTGGTGTTCTCTGTACTTTCTTGATTTGCATGTCTATTTCCTTCACCAAATTAAGGAAGTTTTCTTTTATAATTTTTCAATTAAGAGTTCCAATGTCTTGCTTTTTATCTCCTCCTTCTGGCACCCCTATGATGCAAATGTTGGAATGCTTGATTGTCCCAGAGGCTGCTTACACTATCTGCACTTTTTGGGGATTCTTTTTTCTTCTTGTTGTTCTGAGTGGTTGTTTTTTGCTTCCTTATGTTCCAAATCATTGATTTGATTCTCGGCTTCAGCCACTCTATTGTTGTTTCCCTGTAAATTGTTCTTTATTTCAGTTAGTGTATCCTTCATTTCTGACTGGACTAAGGTCCTTGAGCATCCTTATAACCAGTGTTTTGAACTCTGCATCTGATAGATTGCTTATCTTCATTTTGTTTAGTTCTTTTTCTGGAGTTTTGATCTGTTCTTACATTTGGGCCATGTTTCTTTGTCTCCTCTTTCTGGCAGCCTTCCTGTGTTTATTTCTGTGTATTAGGGGAGCTGCTATGACTTCCTGTCTTGGTAGTGTGGCCTAATGTAGTAGGTGTCCTATAGGGTCCAGTGGCACAGCCTCCCCTATCACCCAAGCTGGGTACTCGAGGTACGTCCTCCTTGTGAGCTGAATACACCCTCCTCTTGTAGTTGAAGCTTGATTACTGTGGGCAAGTCAATGGGAGGGATTTACCCAGGAGAGTCAGCTGCAAGGACTGGCTGTGGCCACTGAACACCAACCTCCACCCTCCATTGAGGATCTGCTGTGCAGGGGCAGGGTTGTGGTGCTCTTATGTGGTCTGTAGTTGTCCACTGGGTGTGCAGGCTCTTAGGTTTCCCAGGTGGTACAGGCCAAGGTCAGCCCCCACCCGTGTTTTTGCCTGGGGCCACCCTGCCTGAGCTATAAAGGAATCTGAGATGGCTGCTACTTGTACTGGGCTTGGAGATTCCCAGGAGAAGCCAAGCTGTGAATCTAGGCTGGTTGCTGCTGGTGCCAGGTCTATGGCCCCGTAGCAATAGGTATGTGGGCTGGGAGCTCACTGAGGCTGGCTTTGCTTGTTTCAGAGGATTTAGGAAGCTGTGAAGCATGATCCCAGACCAGCCATTCATACGGAAAAGCAGCTTGGGTAGGCCCAAAAGTCAGGTGGGACGGAGTTCCTGGGGAATCTACAGGGCAGGGACCAACAGTGTTAGTCAGGTTGGAGTCTCAGATATGGCACCAGCCTGCCAGCTTTGTGATTCTTTAGGTGGAGGGTTCAGAGAAGAGACAATGGCCCACCTTTCTATCTGGGAGAAGGCTGTATACCAGCTCTTCTCCTGATTGCAGACACTTCACTTTCCCCCTGTAGCCACTGGTGTCTTTCAAGCTGCTACCCTGGTGCTGAAGCTCAGGGAGAGTGAGTCTGATTAAGTCCGTGTGTGAGTTCTTTAACAGCAACTGCTTGAGACCCCAGAAGTTTCTTCCATTGACTCAGTCCCTGCTGGTTTTGCAGCCAGAAGCCAGATGGGGGCTTATCTGTCTGGCACTAGAATCCTGGGCTGGGGGGCCTGGTGTGCAGCTGGGACCTTGCTTCTGAGATATCCCTCCTGAATTTTCATCTGCCACATGTGGATGTGGGACCAGTCTGTTCCACAACTCTGCCCCCCTACCAGTCTGGACGGATGTGTTTTCTTTAATTCCATAGTTGTCAGACTTTCATTCAACTCTATTTCTGAAGGCTCTGATGGTTGTTCTATATTTTAGTCATAATTTTGATGTGGCTGTGTGAGGAGGCAAGCCCTGTTTACCTACGCTGCCATCATGACCGGAAGTGTGTTTTTCATTTTAGACAGTTTCTATTGCTATGTCTTCAGGATCAGTAATATATTCTTTTGCAGTGTCTGATATGCTCTTAATCCCAGTTTGTATGGCTTGATCTCATTTTTTACTCTCTAGAATTTTTGTTTGAGGCTTTCTTTATATATTCTATACCTCTCCTTAATATGCTCATGCTTTCCTCTACCATCTAACTATACGGAGTATACTTATAACTGTTTAGAAATGTCCTTTTCTACTAATTTGATCATCTATCATTTCTGGGTCATTTCTTGGCCTGTGTATTGATTTTTCTCATTATGCGTGGTAATATTTTTTACAGTGAAACACTTTTCTATTTAGGATTAGTTAGCTGGACTCTATTTAGATTATTTCCATTTTGTTGGCAATATCCAAAGCAACATAGTTGGGAGCCAGTCTAACATATACTCTCTACGAGACCCAATCAGGTGTTGACCTTGGCCACATCAATGTCATGGGGCTTCTTCACAGCTTCTCTGATCCGTTGCTTGTTTGCCTTATGTCCACACAAACACTTGTCTATTGTTTTCTATCTCCTTCATGGCTGACTCGAATAGTGGTCGAGCTTGTTTCTCCTTGGGGTGGTCTTCTGAGGATATTTGGGCTATCTTTGGAGCTGAAGTGTCTTTGTGCCTGGTAATTTTTTATTGGACACCAGACATTGGGTATTTTATCTTTCTGAATGCTATTTAAAAAATATTTTATTTATTTATGTTTAGAGAGAGGGGAAGGGATGAAGAGAGGAAGTGGAACATTGATATGTGAGAGAAACATCAATCTCTTGCCTCTCGTACACCTCCATCCAGGAGCCTGGCCCCTCAACCCAGGCATGTGCCCTCACCGGAATCAAACCAGTGACCCCTTGCTTCACAGGATGACCCCTAATCCACTGAACCACACCAGTAAGGACTGGATACTATTTTATATTTCTTAAAATACTCAAGCTTATTCTGTGACACAATTACTAGAAACATGTGGATCCTTTTAAAACTTGCTTTTAAGCTTTGTTAGCCAGGATAAGTCATCCTTCATTCTAGGGTTACTTTGGCCATCTTCTGAGGAAATGCCTCAGTACTCTGAGTCTACCTCAAGCCCAAGTCAAGAAAACTCTTTTTGGGCCAACCGACAATAAACACTAAAGATCTAGGTGTAAAAAAACTGTGAAATCAACCTTTTCTTTCTTACATCAAACAGTAGCTTCTATCCAACTGGTTATCTGGTATGTATGTTTTCAATATAAAGTATGAATTTAAGCAGAATGGCTCCTAATGCAGACTTTGTTTCCTCAGTCTCTCTGATTCAACCACCTCCTATTCCACGAGCTGGTTCCTCTCAACTAAAAAACATGTTTCCCTCACATGCATACATAAAATAAAAAGCCATCTGGTCCTCTAAAATGTTCTTTGAACATGCTTTTCTCCACCAGTTCTGTCCTCTTGTTTTTATCCTCACCTGAGGACATTTTTTCCCATTGCTTTTAGAGAGAGAGGAAGGAAGAGAGAATTTTAAATGCAAGACAGAAGCCTGGATTGGCCATCTCTCATATGCACCCTGATTGGGGATCAGTGCTTGGACGAGGGATCACAAGTGTCCAGACAGGGTGTCTCATGCTTCCACATCCAGACTGGGGATCAAACCTGCAACTCAGGAATGTGCCCTAACCAGAAATCAAACTGTAACCCACTGGCTACAGGACAATGCTCCAACCAACTGAGCCACATTGGCCAGGGCCAGCTCTGTCCTCTCTTCACTTGTGACCACCCCTTCTGAACAGTCATCAATACTCACCACTTTGGCTTCAAATTCCAACCTCTCTTCAGCTCATCACTTGCTATCTCACTTTTCCTGGCTGAAGTCCGATATCCTAAATGTCAACATCCATGGTTTCTCTGACTCAACCTCATTTATAAGGATCTAGCACTTGTTCACTTTTCCTTTCTTTGGAAATTCTCCCTTGCTTTGGTTTCTGTAACATTTCAATCTTCCAATCCTACCTTCTCCTTGCGAGTCTTCTTCAACACTCTTTGGGAAATTAAACACATTTTTCCTAATTATTAAAGTAAAATATAGTCACTTTAGAAAATACTTCCCCAGGTTCTTTTTTCTGGCTCTTTGTGAATGTTTCCCCTTAGATGTGTTTCTCTGGTATCTGCTCTCAGCTCTCCTCTCATCCCACACATTCTCCCGAGGAATCTTACGTGCAAATGATTCTCAAACCTAAAATTCCAGCCCTTACCCTTTTCCTGTCTGTATATTTATCTTTTCAAAAGTTCATTTTCATCAAAGTAACAGACATAGTACTATATACAGTTTAAAAAGACAAAGAATATTACTAGGCTTAATAATGGAACACAGTTTTCTGTCCTTCCTGTTCCTCCCCTTTCTCAATACCACTACTCCCAAAACTAAGTACCCTACATACACTACTTATGGCTTTATCATTTTAGAGAGCATCTACTTTCTATTTAAAAAATATTATGAGAAATAAATGGCACTGGGGTGTGTGTGTGTGTGTATGTCACTTTATGTCCCCACTTTCTGTGTCTTCCTCCTTCCAACATAGTTACAGTATGATTTTGGGTTGAATCATTATTTAGTGTTTATCTTATGACTTTATTAGTATGGATTATTTTCTTCCTATATGATCGCTTTTTCTAGAATTAACAGTTGAGGCCCTGACCAGGTAGCTCAGTTGGTTGGAACACTGTCCCAATTCACCAAGGTTATGGGTTCGATCCCCAGTCAGGGCACATACAAGAATCAACCAATGAGTGCATAAATAAGTGGAACCACAAATCAATGTTTCTCTGTCTCTCCCTCTCTCTCTCCTTCTCTCTAAAATCAATAATTAAAAAAAAAGAATTAACAGTTGTATTATTTTAAAAATTTACTTAATTTTCTATGTCACTATGCTTGATTCTTTTCCAAACTGTCCAAAAGAAGTGTAAAATCTGAATACTATCTCACACACACATTGGTTATTCCATCAGTTCCATTTTCCTCTAATGACACACCTCCAGTCAAATCCTTATTGAAAGGACTTCTGCTCTGAGTAGGAGGTAGAACCTTTTAGTTCCCTTCCAGTTCAACCAGTCCTGGATTCTAGCACCCAACAGTTCCCCTGAACCAATCCAATAGATGTTATATTTATGTAGTATATTGCTAACCTAAAGTGACACATCTTCCTTCAAGACAGGGGTGTCAAATTAATTTTCACTGGGGGCCACACCAGCCTTGCACAGGGCCAAATGTAATTTTAGGACTGTATAGATGTTATCACTCCTCAACTAGGGGCAAGGAGCTCAGAGCTGCCGCTGGATAAAACAAGGTGTAGGGCTGGATTTGGCCCATGGGCCTTAAGACGTTTGATATTGATGTTATAGTTTAAAATGCTAATGATAGACATCTTGCATTTATTCCTTCTTCCTGTTCTAGCTAAAAAGGAAACAGTTCCTCAGACTTCCTATTGGAAGTTTGTGGACTTTGTTCTTCATGGCTACCACCAATAAAAATTGAGGACTTAAAAATTTCTTTATATTTTCTGTCAATACACATATTTTAAAGCATTTTAAGAGATCCTTTAATTACACAGTAGCAATAACAACAAACAAACAAACAAACAAACAAACAAAGAACCTCAGCAATGACCTAAACTCTAGCTTTCTATGGACCCAATCACTCAGTCTTGGAGACTGAGTTTGTACTCTGATGCTTGGCTAAAACCAAATGACACCTGGTCATGAGACACTTGTAAATATTTGACTCCTGGATCCATTACAGTTACAAAAATACATTAGTAACTGTGATTGAGTACTTGCAGCTCCTTTGTTGACAGAAGCTACTGAGGTAAGGAAGTGTACACCATGGTGAGACTGCACAAAGTCAGTTAACTAAGGGACCAAAGATGACCAAGGAGCAGGTGAAAGGATAAATCACCCATTAGAGCCATTGCCTCTATCTCTGTACATTTTACCTTTACAGCTTGGGGTTGGACTCCCATGCTAATGCCCATTAGAAGAAAGCATCACATAGGAAAACAGAAACACAATTAGTTTTTGTGTTTTTGTTAAAAATATAAGTCAGGTTAGACTCAGGTGAACCAAAGCTATTGACATCAAAGAACATGCAGTGACTCCTTTGCACTTTATTTTTTGATGTGATATATTTCTTTAAAAATATTTTTATTGATTATATATTACATTTGCTCCAATTCTTCCCCTTTGCCCCACTACCCAGTACCCCCACTCCCTCCAGCAAACCCCCTCTTAGTTCATATCCATGAATAGTGCACATAAGTTCTTTGACTTCTCCATTTCCTATTCTATTCTTAACATCTGTCTATTCTTCCTGCTGTTCTGGTTGAATGCTTTTTTTTCCTGATGTTCCAGATCATTGATTTGAATCCCATCTTCACTCCCTCCACTGTTGGTTTCATGTAGATTTTTCTTTGTTTCACTTAGTGTAACCTTCATTTTTTCCTGGGTCTTTTTTATTTTGTTGCTGTACTCAGTGAGTTCTTTGAGCATCCTGATCACCAGTGCCTTGAACTCTGCATCTAATAGATTGGTTATCTCTGTTTAATTTAACTCTTTTCTGTTTTGTTTTGTTTTGTTTCTGTTCTTTCATTTGGGCCATACTTCTTTGTCACAATTTGGCAGTCTTCCTGTTTGTTTCTATGTATTAGCTGCTTTGACTCCCTGTCGTAGTAGCGTGGCTTGCTGTAGAAAAGGCACCTATAAACTGTGTGGGGCAGAGCCTTAGGTAATCACCAGGGCAGGGCAACCTACTTCATCACTTTGTGGCTCTGTGTGAGGGGAAGGCTCAGAGAGGGAGCAATGCCACTTCCTGGCTTTGGGAGGTTTGCCCAGCAAGTGCTTCTAGTCACTTCTCTTCCCATATGTAACTACCGCCTTTCCAGCTGTTGCCCTGGTGCTGAATCCCAGAGCGGGTGGGTCTGTGTATGTTCTATGTCTGTGCAGGCCCTCTAAGTAGAGTTTCCTGAAAATCTGGCAGTTTCTTCTGCCACCCAAAGTCCCCCTGGTTTTTACAGCCAGAAGTTATGGGGATTTATCTTCCTGGCACTGCAACCCTGGGCTGTGCAGTCTGGCCTGTGGCTGGGATCTCTTGTTCCCAAGCTATCCCTCCTGATTTTAATGTATCACATGTGAATGTGAGATTGCCCCTTCCCCCACTGCTGCCTCTCCATGCCACACTGTGTCTCCGTGCCTCTTGGCCCATCTCCATGTCTCTGCCCCTCTTACCCATCTGGATGAACGTGACTTCTTTAAATCTTTGGTTGTCAGACTTCTATACAGCTCAATTTTCTGATAGTTCTAGGTGTTATTTGTTTTGAGGTCTAATTGTAATTCTTTCTGTGGTTGTACAAGTAGGCAAAGAGTGTTTACCTATGCCTCCATGTTGACCGAAGTCCCCCCTCTTTTGCACTTTAGGAAGCCATGGCATTTGAGATGATTATCATGGCTCCCAACACATCTATTTCCCATTTAGTTCACTGTTTCAAAGATGGCATATCCCAAATTACTGAGGGATTAACTGAAAGCTGAATGTTTAAAAAAGGGGTAATCTTGTACATAAAATTAGGAAAAGATAAGACAAAAAAGCAAATATGACATAACTGTCACACAGTCTCCTAAAATTTACATGTACCATACTAACCTGTGAACTTTTCTTGAGTAAGTATTTGTTACTGGTGCAAATAAACAAAATAATTATATTTTCAAGTAAAACTTATTTAATAATGTAAAAATATGCTATTAAATACATTTATTAAGAAAAGTCACTTCAGAAGTCTTCTGACTTTATAACTAAAAAACAAATGAAGGACATGAACATGGACAACAGTGTGGGGACTGCTGAGGGGAGAGGGGTGTAAGGGGACTAAATGGTAATGGAAAAATACAATAAAGATAATATATTTTTTAAATGTAAAAGAAAAAGAAAAACAAATAAAAACTGCTCTGTGTTTTCCAAAAAATAAACAAACAAAAAAACGCAATGCCACCTGCCACTTCTCTTTTCACAGCAGGGAAATTCCAGTGTTTCTCACATAATTCTGGTTTATTTTTTAAGTCAGAAACACAAATCTGTACTAACACTTTTTCCTTAATTTGCTTTCCTAAGAAGGAATGTTAGCCTTCCGAGAGAAAATGGACACTTTATAACCGGGAGCATTTCTCTTGCCTGATTATCAAGAAAACTTGGTTTTCATCTTATTTAGCTAACTTTCATTCAGAAAATTTTAGTGAAATACATTTAAGCTTGGTATTGTAAGCAAGCAGAAAGAAAAATAAGAGTATAAAATGAAATAGAGGCTAAAATTAACAGCCTCTAAATTGTACAAGTGATCAATAGTCCGCCACCACTCCTGACACGAGTTCCTGCGTGGGGCCCAGCCCCGGGTTTGCCTCACTAACACAGAAACTTATTTCTCCTTGAGTTTTTGTCCTGTGGATGTGACTCACTAAGAACACATATATGTGTTTCCCAAGTTTTAGGAGAGAAATGAGGCAAAAAAATAATCTTTAGGGTTTGCTCTGATTCTTGTTTAAATTTCATGGAATTACACATAGGAGGCTAAAGCAAAAATAGGTAATACTTCATTAACAATCAGCCCAACTGGCTTAGAGAACAAAATGTTTCCTAACTTTCTACATTACCATTTACCTACCAATCTGAGGGTTTTAATCTGCATGGGTCCCTTAGTAAGAAGGTCAGAAGTCATTGTCACTCTCTTCCAGGGGCTCAGGTTTTCGGACCCTTCGACTGGGTTTAGCTGGGGAAAGAGCAATGCTCTCATCTTCCAAATCATCATCTTCATCATCTTCCATGTCAATTTCACTGTCCTCTGAGTCTTCCTATAGGAAAAAGACAGCAAATACAACTGAAGGCCCATCTCATTTCTGACACCTTATCGCAAGACCCTACCTCCCTTTTTTACTAGCTCAATAACTAGCAACACCCCCATGTGAAGGAAGAGCTTGGCAGAGAAGCAGTCAGGCTATGGGGACATAAAAATGGACCAACATCTAAATATTGCTGGCTGGAATACAGAGATCATGATACCATCTAACTACTAACCTTCAAATACCAACATGCAATCCAAGGTTGGTGCCACAGGGGCTGCCTTCCCAGTGATGTCTCAGGACCACCACACCTGCACCAAGGCTCACTGAACGCTGCGCTGCTTGTGGTGGCCCAGAGACCCACCAATGGGTAGTAGGGAGAGTGGGGACTTGGAGAGGGGAAGGGAGAGCTTATTTTGCTTTTGAAAGATTGGGGATGGAAAGTCACACAGAAAATGAGCATAAGGAGCAAAATTTAAGAAACACTCCTCCATCATCTAGATCTAGGGTGACCAATTCAGCCAGATTTTAAAACTTCAAGTCCTGTATCCCAGGTAAACCAGGAAGCTTGTCCACTCTATCTCAATCATTCCCACTAGCGCACACACTGTGATTTCCTTCTTCAAAGAAAAAACCTCTCAAAATTTAATCCTATCTTCCTCTCCAGCTACTCTGTCTGCCCTGTTTCTCTATTCCCCTCACAACGAAACTCCTTGAATGAATTTTGAACTCACTGTCCCTATTTGTCCCCCCTCACTGCCTCTTAAGTATACTCTAGTTAGGCTCACCCCACTAACCCCTCCAAACTGCTCTTGTCAAGATGGACACATTCAGCACATTCAATTCCAGCAGGGTAATTCTCTGTCCTCCTGTTTGACCTATGGGCTCCTTCTTCCCTGGCATCCACTCTTCTGTCCTCCAGAGCACCCTCCTCTTTGGGTTCTCATCCCATCTTACTCCTGCGTCTTGTCTCACTTGCCCAATCCTATCCATCTCCCTGACCTCCACACTATGGAGTTAGCTCAGGGCCGTGGGCCTCCTCTCTTCTCTTTCTTCTCTCTCCCCAAGCAATCCAATGTACCCTCATGCTTAAAGACCACCTAGACCTGACTTTGAACTCCAGAACTGAATTTCAACTCAGCATCAGCATGTAGACACCTAGCAGGGCAACTCACACTAAGAATATCCAAAAACCAAACTCTCAATCTGCTCACCAAGCCCCTTCCTCAGGTCCACCCCAGCTCAGGAGATGAAAACTGTGCTTTTGGCCAATTATGCCACAACCAAGACATCCTTCATTTTCTTTAACACCCTGTGTCCAATCAACAAAACCTAATGGTTCTTACCATTGAAACATGTTCAGAATTTGACCACTTCTCAATACCTCACTATTACCACCCAAGGCTAAGCTACCACCACCATCACCTCTACACTGGACTGTTGCAAATGCCTACTCTCTGTGCTCTTAAACGTGAGTCGGCTCTTGGCACTCCTGGGCTCAGGATTCTGCACCTTGCCATTGTACTCAGAGAAAATGTCAAGTCCTTGCCACACCCTGCAAAGCTCTGTACAGTCCCTGCTGCTCCTGCCCCCAATTCACTCCATTCCAGTCACACCATCACCTCTGAGCCTCGAATGCAAAAAACACATTTCCTGTGACTAGATGCCTCTCCCTAGCACCATGTCCCTCCTTTCATTCAGGCCTCTGCCCAAATGTCACCTTATCAGAAAGATCTTCTCTCACCAATCAAAAGACATTCCTCATCCCTGTCATTCTGTTCCAGAACCTGCTTTATTTTTCTTCTCACCACTATGAGCCCTGATGGACCTGCCTCACACTACTGCTGGACTCTAAGCTTAATAAAGTTAGGGACCTTGTTTCTATTCACTGCTGTATTCCCACAGTCCATAACAGTGGCAGGCACATCTCAGGCACCCAAAAACCATCTGTTCAGTGACTGAGTGAATACATGAAGGACAAACTCCCATGCCTACGGGGTGGTACATGAAAACAGCCCCCCTGAAATAAACACCCATCAACAGGTGCAGGACCGATTTAAGCTACAATAGTGCCTTTGTTATGAAAAGTAGAAAGCTGTACAAATGGTCAAGCAAATCATAAAAGAGGTGAGCCAGGGCTCTCCAGGCAGCTCCCACACCAGACTTTCCTTATTTCTATCTTGAATGAGTAAGTTAGATGGATAGAAGCTGTTTAACCATCCATCCCCTACCTTGTTAAAATTCCTGAGATGGTTTCTCTGCTTTACTACAGACCATCTTCTGTGTGTTTAAGGCTCTACCTTCTCTGTACATCTTGCCCAGCACACCTGAATGACCTCTCACCTGTGAATGTCTGTGACAGTATGCACGGCTGGTCATAAATAAATGGACATTTTGCACAAGAACATAAAGCCTATGCTCCACCTCCGTGTAGCCATTAATGCCACACTCTAGACACATGTGGCACTCAACTTGTTGGACAGGTCCGTGACTGGGATCACTGTAGTCACTCTTTGCCTCTTGGGACTCACAGTATTGCCAGGGACTGCAACGAAGAAGGCAGGCCGAGTGATGGATGGGAGAGCCCCAACAGCTGGGCCCCAGAGAGGACTCCTCGTTTCCCCATTCTGGTTCGTAGCTCAGTCAGTTATCCACTTAATAATGTTCAAGGTGCTGCAGCCCCTTGCCCAGCCTCTCCGAGGCCCTGGTCTCAGGAGAGCCTCCTTTTCGTGTTTCCTCCCCAAAATGGAGATGAAGAGAGGGCTAGTCTTGACCCCAGGCCCTCAGCAGCATCCCTTCCTTTCTAGGTTATGGTGCGAGGGCCAGATGACTCCCCAACCACAACATTTCTTGTCTCTTGACTCAGCCCTCACTCCTCCTCCTCAGCATAGGCCCCCTTAGGGAATCTCACCATTCACTGTTGGACCCATTTTGAGTGGCTTTTTGCCCCAGAGACAGAAGCATCACTCTTGGGGAAGGCTCTCTGCTGGCCCTGAGCAAGCGCGCGCACACGCGCACACACACACACGCAAATGGATGAGGTGAAAAAGAAAACCAACCTGCTTCTTGGAGCTGGAGGTCTTGCCTTTACCTAACAGAGCTAGTGGTCGTTCCATCTTTGGAAAGTGAGAGTAGACAGAAAATAAGAAGGAAAAAAAGTAGGGCAAGCAGGTTCATTTGAAAAGAAATGAGCCATCAACAAGCAAAGAATAGAGTCCAGCTCCGTGGGAGGCCAAACTCTGCCACAAATCCAGTGACAAGCCTGGCTGAGAAGCCACACCTCACACTAAGCTGCTCAGACGTGCTTCGTTCCTGGCTAATCTAGTCACTGAGGCCAGCCCCAGACCAGAAAGAACACAGATGCTAAAGGAAGCTGGTCAGGACTCACATCATCATCAGAGTCTCCACCTTGCATTGTGCCCACGATGCTTTTGTTAGGTCTTCCTGGAGAGGATAGAAACATGAAGAAATTGCAAAAACCTTGTACAATGAGGCATGAACTGGCATTCAAGATTTGCTTTCCTTTAGAAAACTGAGAAAAAGAAGAATCATAAAACATTTACTCAAGTAGCACCCAACTAATCAGAACTATTGACAAACAGTAATGGACTTTTTGCATTTCCACAAGGGAATACACTTTTCACAAGTGAAACAAGGGAAATGGCAGTAAAATGTAAGCATGAAACCTAAATCAGAAAAAATACGGGTGCATCCTATAAATGTTTTAGGGAAAAATCACTGAATCCCATTATTAGTTTATACCCAGTGGAACAGGTATGTTATCAGTTGAGAAAAGAAATACATTCTCCCTTTATGGACCCATGTCACTTGTACTTAGCTCTATGTCTGAGTTTCAAAAAGAAAAATGTTTAAATATCACAATTAGTTCATCTTTCAAACATCATCATTATCCAAGTGATTCTCCATTCCTCTTTTGAAAGTCAATGTTGTCCAGATACGACTCCTGCAAAAACTCAGTAGGCGTCCTTCACTGAGTGAAGGAAGAGAACTGCTCTCACACCTGAAGGCTGAGAAAGGAACACCTCTGTCACGAGGTCCAGGCCTCAGGAGAAAGGAAATGAGGGCAGTTCAGAGAGGAGCTGGCTCAGGATGGGCCTGGATTTGACTGCCAAGATCTATTTATGAAAACTTTTCCTTGGGTCAGATAAAATGCATATTTTGTGTTGTTTCACTCCTGAGTGAGCGGTCAGCAGGAGAATTTAGGAGTACTGGAGCCTTTACTAGGTTCCACTGAACTAACCACACACCTTTTTAGAGCCTTGATCCCATATGTAGAATGGGAGTCACAACCTCTAACCTCTATTGATGTCATGAAGCTGTTCAAAAAGAAAAAGAAAAGAAAATCAGAGCATCTAACTATCCTATAAAAAGGTGAAATGTAATAAATAAAAATAGGTGGACCTGAATAAGAGAAAGCAGTTAGCAACAAAAGTTAATATGAAATGATCAAAGGAAGATGATTTACTACTTATGTATATAAAAACTCAATCCATTGAGCCACACCAGCCATGGCAATATATTTAATTTTTTTTAAAAAGCAGATTGCAGCCCTGGCTGGTGGGGCCCAATGGATTGAATGCCAGCTTGTGAAGAAAGGGTCGCTGGTTCAATTCCTAGTCAGGGCACATGCCTAGGTTGCTGGCTAGGTCCCCAGCAGGAGGTGCACAAGAGGCAACCACATATTGATGTTTCTCTCCCTCTCTTTCTCTCTCCCTTTCCCTCTCTAAAAATAAAAATAAAAATAAAAATAAAAATAAAAATAAAATAAAATGAAAAGCTGATTGCAGAACCATACACATAGTCTGGTCCCATTCAGGTTAAAAAATGTTTCAGGTGATCTTTGTGTCCATGTTTGAGTATGTGTGTGTTTAAGAGCAATTTGGAAAGACACACTCTTAGGCCCCTGGCCATGAGCCCTCTGGGCGGGGAGCAGGACATGAGCAAATCCCCACCCAGATCTGCTCCACACATTTTATCGTTTGAATCTGTTGCAGTGAAAGAGTAAAAATTAAAAGAACATTTTTAAAAGGCAGAGATGCTTGTGTAAGTCCCTTCTTTGTACATTAATTCTCTGACCTTAAGGTACACAACTGCTCTGACAGCAGTTCTGGACATAAAAAGGGCAGAATATAGCTCAGTGGCAGAAGCAGTGTGTTCTTGTGAACTCTGAGAAACACCAAACCACAAATAAGAATCGGCCACTCTTGGAACCACAGGTAAGAGCATTAGTGGCAAAGATGATCACTGAGCAGTACAGGAGCTGAATCCTGACAAACAACAGGGCAGGATAAAGCCCAGAGCAGGGCCACTCACAGTGTGCTTACAGGCCTCAATACCAAGCCGCTCTGACCCAATCCTGACTATTGTGTTCTGTGACAGACACAGGGAGGACGGCAAGTGGAAGAAGCCATTGTACCTTGCATGAGCACCTCCATGGCTGTCCGAGGCTTGGACAGCCGCCTCTCTTCCAATTCACTGTCGGATTCATCGTCATCTTGGATGTCAATGTCTGAGTCATTATTACCTGGTAGGAATGCAAGTAAGCCAAAAAAAAAAAAAAAAAAAGGAGTGGGGGATGGTGGAGTAGATCTATCATTATTTCTGAAGCAACCTTTGTCCAGTAAGGCTGTTGTGCAAGGAAGCTGCACTTCTCAGCCTTTCTTTTGATGCATTAGATTTTATGAGACTCTCAGGATTTGCTTGTAGATACTTAGGGAAGAGTTAATGCAGATGATAGGCTGTTTTTTTAAAAAAAAAAACAAAACAATTTTCCAAAGCTAGAAATAAGTAGGTCAGATTTATTAGAACAAATCACTATTCTAGTATGTGAAACTAAACAATTGAATAGCCAGTTGTCAAGGTAGTTGGAGGGGAAAAAATCCTCTCTTTTCAGTCTTTAAGCTGTATTACCAGAACTCAAGCTCCTCGAGGATAACAAAGATGTCAGTGACTGCCCCCAAACAAGACTGGAGGCAAGAAGGAGACCAGGCTAACAATGGCCTGAGCAGGGCTGGCATGAGAAAGATGGTGACCTAGTGACTGGCAAGGAAAACTGGTGCTAATAATATTCTTTACTGGAGAAAATTCCATTATAAAGAAAGGCCACTCTCAATATCATGGCCTTTTACATTAATTTCTTAAACACTCTTCCAGAGTTTTGTGCAGGTTGAGCATTTCCTAATGGAAACTTATGGGATGAAAATTTCCACAGTGGGGAGAAAAACTGTTCACCGCCCAGTCCCTCACTACTCTGCACCCAGGGAGAGACACAGGTTTTAAGGATGGAACTGGAGGAGTTTGCAATTGCTGCTCTGATTACTAACTTTAAATCAGTTTGGAAGTACAGTAAGTGTTCATCTACAAAAGGCTTTGCTTAGGCCCTGATGTAAGAGGGTAATGAAATGGTGGCTGCCTCTGGCTGGGCACTGAGTGAAAGTTTTCTGCCTTCTTTAGCCATGGAGAGAAGAGCTGTGCACTACAGCACAGAGGGCAAACCTGGGAACCAGAGAGTGTCAACAGCAGAATCTTGCAAGACTTCAACACATTCAAAAAAATAATAAAGCCAAAGCTAAAGCAAAAAAAAAAAAGACTTCAACACATTCGATCTGAAAATTACCACCTTACAAAAGCCCTTACAGAGAATATCACTAAATATTAATGCAAATTAATGACTATAAAATGAAATCACTGTTTAGCTTAGTTCACTTTTTACTTTACCCAGGAAAATTAACGACATTAAGTCCCTAACAAATGCAACATAAATCAAATGATATCATGAATTTCAAAACTACATTAATATAGATATCTCAGGCTCAGTATGATTTCTTCTGACAACTTAAAAGCAATACACTGAGGACTGAGTATTGTGTTGGCCAAAAAGTAAGTTTGTTTTTTTCCCCATAAGATGGCTCTAGTAGCTCTTAGCTGTCTTTAACTTCATTCAAAGCAATTTTGTTAGGCTGTATTGTGACAGCTGTTACAGCAGCATGAATTTTAAAAAATGTATCAAAATTGGTGAATTCTCGTGGAGCCATTTTAATATTGAAGATGAAAGAAAAAATGCAACATTTTTGGTATATTATGCTTTATTATTTCAAGAAAGGTAAAAACTCAAATGCAAAAAAAGATTTGTGCAGCGTATAGAGAAGGTGCTGTGACTGATCTAATGTGTCAAATTGGTTTGCAAAGTTTTGTGCTGGAGATTTCTCACTGGTCAATGTTTGGGTAGAGCAGTGAAGTTGACAGTGATTAAATCAAAACACTAATTGAGAAGAATCAACATTATACCATGCAGGAGATAGCCAGCATACTCAGAATATCCAAATCAATAAAGTTACTGGTGAAAATGAAAAATGTGTCTTTTATTTAACAAACAAACAAACAAAAAAAAACCCACATGAACTTTTTGGCCAACCCCATAGGTAAATGCATGCTGACGCTGAAATCACAGAACTGTCAGTGACATGCTAAAATTATGTACAGTAGACAATGGTGCTGGTAAAATTCAACAGGGAAAGAACAGCCTTTCCAACAAATGGTGCTGGGACAACTGGATAGCCACATGCAAAAGAATGAAGTTGGAACCTTACCTCACATCATAAATAAAAATTAACTTAATATGGATCAGAAACCTAAATATAATAGTTAAAACTATAAAACTGCTAGAAGAAAACACAGGAGTCAATCTTGGTGACCCTGAATTAGGCAGGGATTTCTTACTTAGATATGACGCTAAAAGCACAAGCACCCCCCCCCCGCCCAACAAAATGGACAAATTAGACTTCATTAAAACTTTGTGAGCAAAGAACATCAAAAAAAGTGAAAACACAGTCTAAAGAATAAGAAAATATTTGCAAATCACTTAAATCATTTATAAAATGCTTTATATATTCTAGTGTCCAGAATATATAAAGAACTTCTACAACTCAATAATAAAAGGACAACCCAATTTAAAAATGTGCAAAGGACTTGGATAGCTCTCCAAAGATGATACACAAACAGCCAATAAGCACATGAAAAGATGTTCCAGTTCATTAGCTATCAAGAGAAATTAAAATCAAAACCACAGTGAGATACCACTTTACATCCACTTAAACTACAGGCAGTTTCTTTTTAAGTTTCTCCTTTTAGATCAGCAACGTCCAACAGAAATATAACGCCAGTCATAGATTTAATTTTAAACTTTCTAGTAACTACAGTAAAGTAAAAAGAAACTGGTGAGTTAATTTTAATGTTTTATTTGATCCAAAATATCTAAAATGTCACTTCAGTAAGTAACCAATGTAAAAAATTATTAATGAGTAATGTTACCTTTCTTTCATATTAAGTCTTCAAAATCTGGTGTGTATTCTCCACAAAGAGCACACCTCAATTCGGACTGGTCACATTTCAAGTGCTCAAGACCACACGCACTGACGGCTAGGCAGTGGGTAGTGCAGCTCTAGACTCGGAGTTGCCCGAGTGCCTCGTCCTCACTGTGAGCTGGCACAAGGCCTGACACACTGTAGGCACGCAGTGAATACAGTTTGGGGCAAAAGCAGGTTTACAGCTGTTCATATGGAAAATAAGGCAATAATTAATACGTAATAACACAAGAATAAACTCTGTTTTGAGTCCTCACAACTGTAAATCCACTTTTGCCCCACCCTGTGTGTGTTAAATGCACAAACATCTGCTCTCCATTACACCATAAAAACGGAATCACAGCCAGGTTGTTGTGACACTGTGATTTATAATAAGAAATGTACATTTGGTTTTCATCACTATTTCTGGCACACAGCTCTCAAAGCCCAAGGACTTTTTAAAATGATGGGAGCAACAATGGTCTCTCATTACGTTAATGAGGTGACTTTTGGATCTCACCCAGGGTGGGGCCTGGTTGCCAGAACTGGAACTTTCAGTCCTGATTTCTGGGGAAAGGAGAGGGGCTTGAAGTTGAATCAATCGCCAGCAACCAATGATTTAGACAATCATGACTACATAATGGAGCCTCCATAAAAACCCAAAAGGAATATATCCTGTTGGCCTTTTTCGGAGAGCTTCCATGTGCCACCCAAGGTCAAAAAGGACAGAACCTCCTGTTCGAGACTTTGCCCTGTGTATCTCTTCATTGATTTGTACCTTTTAATATCCTTTGCAATGCACTGATAATCTAGTGAGTAAATAGGTTTTCCCATGAGCCTTTCTAGCAAATTTATCAAACCCATGGAGGGGGTTGTAGGAACCTCTGATTCACAGCCAGTCAGAAACACAAGTAACGATGTGGCATCTGAAGCGGAGGGTGATCTTGTGGCACTAAGCCCTTTCTTTACCTCTGGAATCTGATTCTGTCTCTGGGTAGCCAATATCAAAATTGAGCTAGATTCTTGGGACACCTTGCTGGTGTCCAAAAATTGCTTGGTGTGGAGAAGCCTGCCTACACATACACACACGAATTGGGTCCGGAAACCCCATTCAGTTACTCAAATCTTTGTAGAAATTTCTGGGTCATTTTATAAATTCAAAGGACTCTTTAAGTCTCCAATGCTACACACAGTAAAGAATCCTACTGGGGATACAGTTACAAATTTACCACCAGTAATGAGGTTTAAAAAGATGGTGGGAAAACGAAAAGTTGCCCTTGACTTCTATTACAGGGTATCTGAACAAATTACTTTGCTTTTTAGTCTCTGGGGCCCTATGGCATTCTCCCGTCTCTGATCACTCAGACTTTCTTTTTCTCAAGTCCCTTACTCTAGCCCACCAAAACCAAATCCAGATGACCACTTCCTGCTTAACAAAGAGGGCATCGATCAGATATGAGCCCCTCAAACACATTACACCTTCTAGCTCCTCTAACTTGCCTGAATTTAAGTCCTCGGTGTTCACACATTTCCTCAGTGAAACTCATCCCTTCACCCGGGCTCTGGCTCCCAGTCTTTCTAGGGCCTTCCTCATCTGGTATCTCCTTTTTCCCCAGCTCTATCGATTCAGTCTTCAGTGAAACAGCATCTCCTCAGTGAGGCCTACCCTAACCTCCTTATTTAAAACTGCAATCCTGTCACACCTTCCCTATTCTTCCCTCTTACCTAATCCCCATGGCATTTTTCACCTTCCACATATAGCTTGCTTATTACTTATCTCCTAGCATGCTAGCATGTTGCTAGCCTGCAAGATGGGTTAGGGCAAGGATTCCTGCCTGTCTTTTGTCCACTCGTGCATCCTCAGCACCTGGAACAGATACTTAATGCTTTGCTAGTAATCAGCTGCCTGAAGAGTGACCTGAGCAAGATGATCTCTTCCAGCTCTTAGATTTTACTAATTCTTGCTCCTGATTTATGTCTAAGTACTATTAGATTTTTGTATTTGGAGGAATCTTTCGCAGATGGAGAAAAATTCCGTCTTCCTTTATACATCTTATCCCTGATCCAATACTCTGGGCAATGTTCCCATGTATGCAGAAAAGTAAAGAAAGAGAGAGAGAGACTATCTTAAGAATGTGAGGATGAGTAGAAATGAGAACGGTCCTTCACAAATATCGGGTTGGCCAAAAAGTTCGTTTGTTTTCTTTCTATGAGATGACTCTAGTAGTGCTTAGTTGTCTTTAACTTCATTTGAAACGATTTTGTTAGACTGCATCATGACAGCTGATATATCACCATGCATTATTAAAAAAAAGTATCAAAATTGGTGAATTTTTGTGTAGCCATTTTACTACTGAATATGGAAGAAAATATGCAACATTTTTGGTATATTATGCTTTATTATTTCAAGAAAGGTAAAAACACAAATGAAATAAAAAAAATATTTGTGCAATGTATGGAGAAGGTGCTGTTACTGACTGAACGTGTCAAAAGTGGTTTGAGAAGTTCTGTGCTGGAGATTTCTTGGTGGATGATGCTCCACAGTCAGGTAGACCAGTTGAAGTTTACAGCCATCAAATAGAGACATTAATTGAGAACAATCAACAAGGAGATAGCCAACATACTCAGAATATCTAAATCAATAAAGTTATTGGTGAAAAGGAAAAATGTATCTTTTATTTTATGGAAAAAAACTAAACAGGCTTTTTGGCCAACCCACTATTTTCCTAACTTCTCTCTTCACCCAAGCTAATTAAGTGCTACCTTCATTAAGTTGGTTTAAACTGGAAAATTTCCTGAAAAAAATTAATCACACATTCTTGTAAGAATCTTTGTCTTTCATGAGATCCCAAACATATGGATCACAAAGTGAAAGTCTGGGTTCAGAAGAATAAAGCCAGATCAGTGAGAAAGGACTTAATGTGTTGGCCTGGGGCAGAGCGGGATGCAGCCAACCCACTAGAGCTCTTACCTGTGCCAGGCCTCCCAGGAGGGTATAAACTCCATGCAGGCTTATCACTTAGGGCAGCTTCGGGCTCTCCTGGCTGACCTGGAACCATAAAGGCGAGGGGCTGCTTTGGCTAGAGAGGCCCTTGAAATTTCCTAACTTTACCCCAAGAGGATTTCCCAGTAGTTCTTATTCTCCTTCCAGAGTTTTGTGAAATTCAGGAAAGGCACAGACCAAGTACAAAAGGAGAGAGGTACAAAGGGAAAAGACAAGGGAGAGCATGCCTGATGTCCCAGGCATACTACCTTCAAGCATGGGAGAATAAAACTATCAGCATGAGAAAGAGCAAAAGGAAAAGTAACTCTATGAGACAAAGCCATCAATTCAGCATGAAGATCACATGCTGCTACAGTCCCGGCGCTGACTTTACACCTCGGGGAAGTTCATGGGTGAAGTGTGCTAACCAGTCATGAAGAATTCTTTTCCAGAATCTAGATCTAATATGTAAGTAACTCCCATTTCTCTATAGGTGATAGCTCTGCAGAAGATGGGTGTGTGTGGTGGGGGGGACTGGCTTTCAGCAAGTGACCTATTTACTTGCACTGCATTATGGTGCCTGCTTTCCATCAGCCTGCCCTAAAATAAGAAACTCTACAGACCTCCAAGATGAAATTTTCCTTTATAATTATATATGTTATATATAATTCAAACTATCATTTATACAGAGAAAAACACTATTTTAGCTGGCATAAAAACCAAATGTGCTGTAAATACTCTGTAATTTAATCTAGTCTCTTGAGCTTTTGACTGAATTAAAATGGTACCTGATATTAAAGTTGAGAGAAAATTGCCTTTTGAAAATAAGTAACATATACATATAAAATTTTCGATGCTAAAAATGCTACTCCAGAATAAACACAGTATTTTAAAAAAGTACAGCCTTACTTCCACTCTTGAGCAGTCTCTTTTCTTCTTCCTTCAGCTTGTTCTGCATCAGACGAAGAGTATTTTCAGCTTCCTGTGGAACGGGAACAACAAGATACAGAAGAGATGACCCTTTCTTGGACACTTTATTCTTCTTTACCATTTGAGTAAGCACTGCTGAGTTTGTGATACAGAACCAGAAAAAAAAAATCTAAAGTAAAGCGATGGGAAGGGAACTAACAGTGCCTGAGATACGACTACAGTTGGGAAACTTGACAGCATCTCCGTCTATAATCGGCCAGCAACCTTATGGAAAGGGAGGGTCTCAGAAGGGACATACCTGACTCAAGATGAGCCTGACCGGCCCCCAAATCCATGCTCCTCCCACTACGCCTCAATGCCTCTGAAGAAAACGGAATGATACAGAAATACCCATTGTGTTTGCCTACACAAATGCATCAACTATGGGCACTATAGGCCTCTTGCTCTGAAAAGAATAAAGCATGAATTTTATTATTATTATGTCCTGCACAATTCCAGCCCTGAAAGATGCTAACTGGTGGGACTGATCAGGATGGGAAAAGAAATAAATACCAGTTTTACTACCTAGAGGATTAAAAAAAAAAAGCTACTATTTGGTAGGTTATAAAATGTGGACCTGATTACTGTCAAAACAGAAAATGGGAGAGGAAATTAGGCTTTAAAAATTTGTGTTGCTATTAACAGTAAGAAGAAAGCATTGTGTTTCACGCACAAGATATTTTGAGAGATCAGGCATTAGCAGCACAGAGAGGAGGTGTGACCATAGGAGAAAAAGAGGGTAAGCGTCTGTGGAAGGAAGAACACACAGCTGAGGCATGGTCTTCAGTGTGTTCTCTGAATCCAGATGTGGCCCCAGACAACAGAATAAAATGGTCAGTTTATTTTCACTGGCCCTTCATTGTTCTTTCCCAGGCACCCAATGTTTAAAATGTTCTGGACTCCAGGCTCTCTCCACTGCTCTCAAAATGTGCCTGTCCTATACCCGGTTCCTCCAAAGTCTGCCTCTGCCATACGATAGTTTTGGCCACAGGATACTCATCAAGATAAATGTGTCCACATGAATGTGGTATTTACTCCCAACCAGCCCTCATGGACAGCAAAACAGTATTATCTAATTCAAAGACTCAGCTTTGTAAGAAAGCTAGCATAACCTTTATCCCCAAAGCTGTCAGGGACAGTGTAAGAAAGAGAGTAAACCGATTTCACCATGAATATAGATTCCACATGACTATTCTTGGCTTAAACAGTAATATCCCTAAGGGATAAGGGCAATTTGAAAAGTGAGAGCAACCTGACCCAACTTTCTTTCCTCTGAATTCTGTATTTCTCAAGTCACACTGGAATCTGAAACACTCCTTCCTACATGGCCTTAAACACTGGGATGAAAGGAACCTGTAAGACAACTGGTCAGGTTCAGGGTCATACATATTTCCCAGCATAATGAATAAACTGCAATTTCTCTTTATAATGCACTCTCTGATAAGTTAGTTCAGGTAATTCAATTAACCAGGGCTTGAAAAATCCTTAAGTGAACTGACTAAGCATGTTTTTAGACTCAAGAACAGTTACATAATTTGTGGGACTCAGTGCAAAATATAATGCACTTAAAAATTATTAAGCATTTCAGCCCTGGCTGGTGAGGCTCAGTGAACTGAGCACTGGCTTGTGAACCAAAAGGTCACTAGTTTGATTCCCAGTCAGGGTACATGCCTGGGTTGCAGGCCAGGTCCCCAGTTGGGGGGTGTACAAGAGCCAACTGATTGATGTTTCCTTCCCTTTCCAGCTCTCTAAAATAAATAACTAAAATCTTTTTAAAAATTATTGAAGATTTCAAGATGGCAACAGGAAAACATTAAAGTAAGCACAGACTCTTCTAAGCTCAAAGTCCTGTGTGACTGTGCAGGTCACATGTTAACCCTGTCTGGAGTCCTTAATGGACCAAACCCTAATTATAAACAAATATCAAAGATTAGTTTGATAAACTACTATCAAACAGTCATTGATTTTTTTCCACAATGATATTTACAAACTGACTTGTCAATAGGTAAAAAGTAACACACCAGAAGGAATGGTCTCCAGAGAAGAACCGGTTACACACTTACCTCAAACCTCTCTTGCTCCATCCTGTGATGATCCTCAAGCTGTTGTTCCAGATAAGCCAGATTTCGGAATTTCTCCAGATAAATGTCATACTGCTTTTGCAATTCTTCCTCAATCTTCTCATATTCATCCATAAAGGCTGGCCTAGAGTGATCAAATGAAATAAAAAGTGAAACATTAATCAATACACAGTAGTTTGAAACTGGTGTTCAGAGTTTCATATTCCTTCCTGGTGAAGGTGCTTCACTCTGACTACTTGAAGCTAATTTCCCCTTTTCTATTCCCTCTCCCCAAAATGAAAATACATTTTTTAATCTAAAAGATGTGATTTTTGTAAAAACTTTAAATAATGGCTGACAGTATGAAGAATAAAGTAAAAATTATTCATAATCCTGTTACCAAGTATAAGCACTTAGTATTTGACATACTTCCTTCCAGACTTTTCTATATATAGATACATATAAAAATGCATTTTTTAAACAAACATTGAGTATATTACCTTAAGTCAGTGATTTTCAACCAGTGTGTCATAGCACAGCAGTGCACTGCAAGAAATTATAAAGCATGCCAACACCTGACTATTGAGTTGGGGCACTGACATCTTTTCCTTTAGATTGTCAAATAACAAAATGATAACTGTCCACACAACAGTAGCCTTTCAGTGTGAATGACTCAAAATTATACCTATTTTTTGGTCAGATCAGCAAAAAATATAGTTTTTGGTGTGACAAAGAATTTTAGTAATTAACTTGTGCCATGAGATGAAAAAGGTTGAAAATCACTGCCTTAAATGAAGTTCTGCAATCTTTTTTCTCACTCAATATGCCACAGATTTCAATAAGTATTTAAAAATTGGCATGTACCACACAGAGCTCTCACAATCAATATACACATTATCTCAGTTGGGCACAGCACTCTGCTGTGTGGATGTTCCAAAATTTAACCAGCCCCTAAAAAAGGGCAATAGAGGTTGCTACAAATTAAAGCTAAGTTTTTAAGCAATATAAAATTGAAAACCAAAACCATAACATAAAAAGCAATTTCAATTGGTTTGCTAAATTACTTTTTTCTTTTATTAAAAGGGAAAACTCTATTTTTTAAAAAATATAAACAGATATACTAAAAAACAGAAACATTTCTATTAAAAGGATTTGAGGTTTAACAAAAAATGATTTTACACTTGAATGGCACAACTCTTTAATGAGAGAAATCTATCTGGTGGCCCTGATTCCAGAGGCAGGAGTGTGGTCCCTTGGCTGGGAGGAAGCCATAACGCTCCCTGGGTAACTGGCTGCTGTCCCCAGGTGCTCTCGCAGATCTCAGGACAGCAGCCAGACTGTGGGCCAGTCAGCAGTATTCAAAGAGTTATGGCATGAGAGAAAGAACAACAACAAAAAAAAACAGCAAAGGAAGGAGGGTACCAAACAAGAGGCAGGGAAGGGGGAGGTGGGGGAGAAGGAGAGAAAGAGAGAGAAATCCAAGAAAATAAGAGGAACACGTTTGAAAGGCTCCAGTGACCTAGAAGGTGTTTTGCACCACTATCTATCTGCATTTCCTGGAAAACATACTTTCAGTGAGGGAAAGCCAGAAGAAAGATGAATTACTGGTGAGGAAATAAAAGTCTAAGATCTATTTAAACTAAGAAATAGAAATATGTTTCTGTTTCCACCTAATTTATGGCAAGGCCAGATCTTAGGAGACCAAGTCTTGTACAACTTTTACCATCTGGATTTACTTACTTTTCCTTGAGTTCCAAGAAACTATAAAAGCTGAGTGGAAGTTCAAAAATTAAAGTTTCCCAGACATAGTGAAAGTAATAAAGAGAATGAGTTTAGTGGTGTGATTGTTTGAACAAACAACACATGTACATTCTGAAGTCTTATGCAAAGCTTCTTCCACAGCTTGAAGGGTTATTATCACTGACAATATATTCTCTCAGCCTGTTTGAACTTATACAGACAGCTTTCTATTCATTCTTCAGTTGTTCTTATCTACCTGACACTCTGCAGAGTCTGGAGTCGCTTCCGGTTTCTTTCCAGTTCTAATTTCCTCTTTTCAATTTTGGCCTCTAAATTAGCTTCGTCAGAGGCCACGTTATTCAGCAGGTCTTTAGTCTTCTGAACCTGTGCCTATGTTTAATAGAAAATTAATGAAACAATGTGCCAATAAGGACTTCCAACTCGACGACTGGAAGGGTGGAATTTCTCAACCCCTCAAACACGGCAACATCATGATAAACAAAAATGAAAGTAGGCAAAGAGCAAACTCTCCCTCAAGTCATTATTTGTTTAACAAACTGTTCCCAGGGAAGAACATCACAGGCCCAGGCAAAATTATTTACCCTTCTCCACCCATGAGAAGAGGGTGTTTCTTTCCAGGGAATCAATGAAAATTAAAAGAAGAGTGTCCTAAGCAGAGTGGAGAGAGGCCCGAGATCTCCTGTGTTGTTCATTTGTTTAGACTGGTTACATATCACTCTGAAGTGTTAGTCTGCCTTTATTTACATCTTGTCAGGCTACTCCTGTAGTTACAAATATCTGACTTCTAGAATATACAGGGGTTGGCAAAAGTAGGTTTGTGGTTGTTTGTATGGAAAAAGGCATGCGGGTTGTGATTACCACAATAGCTTTATTAACTCAAAAGAATGTCACAATGGCACAGTGCACATAGGTCTAATCTCGTTAAGCGCTCAAATTGCCAGCCTTCATTATTTACACATTCTTGTAGTCTGCTTGCTATACTCAAGCACACATTGGTGCAGAGTTCTCGCCTAGTTTTGCCCATCCCTATATGTACACACAAATACGCCTTTATTTAGGAGGGGAAAAAAGAAACAATAGCTGGCCACAGTACTAACCCACTGCCTGATGGGATTAAGAGAGAAGGTTCCTTTTCTCTCTTGCTGGCCACTGAACCTTCACTACAGACTACAAGAAACAAAGAAACCACTCTGTGAAGTCAGACAGAATGTGGGCGTCTCATACAGTATCAATCAGACTCTGCGACAGAGCCTGGCAGCAGCGGGACAGAGGTCCTCGGCAAAGAGGGCTGAATAAGAAAGTGAACGGGATGAGAGATCACTAATGAAAACCACAGGCCTCCCTGAGCTCTTGTAAGAGCAAGTCCCCTTGAAGCAAAGGTAGTCCAAGGAAATGCAGTGTGCCTTCACACGCATGTTGTCTGAGAAGCTGGCCAGACTGGGGCCTGTGGCTCAGACCTGCAATCTGTTGTATTAGGAATAATGTCTGGAATGCAACCAGCTGAGTGTGGAACTGCCTCCCCTAGTTTGGGCTCTCTGACTCTGCTTTAAGTTCCTGATAGTCAAGATGGGGTTATCCCCTCCAGTACTTCGCACATGTGTAGTGCGCCATAATGATTTACTGACTATTTACCTCTAAGTCTCTGAAATGCTACGGGGTACACAAATCACATAAGGAGCCCACCCTCTCTCTACGACTCTCAGAGACAGTACGATTTGGAAGCAACTACTTTTATTGATAAGGAAATTACAGTTCAATTATTTTTGCCTAAGACAACTAACCATTTCCAAGATGCTTTCATAAAGTGAAATCACTAACCATACATTTGCTGCAAGTGCTTTATGGACACCAGCAGAGAGCTTCCAGTCAAGATGTCAGCACAGGTACACGAAGGACTCAAATCCTCCCACAACCACATCAAAATTACAACTAAACTGCAGAACAACCATCATTCAGAACCACCTGAAGTTCTGGCCAAGATGGAGGCATAGGTAGATATGCTTCACTTCCCTGCACAACCAAAAGAAGGATAATAACCAATTTAAAAACAAAAACAACCAGAACTGGCAGAAACTGCATGGAAGTCTGAGAACCAAGGAGTTAACGAAGAAACATTCAACCAGACTTGTAGGAGAAGCAGAGACGGGAAGCCAGGGTGGAGAGGATGTGTGGAAAGGCAGCGGCTGGTGGATTGGGTGGGTGAGGTGGCAGCTGCTTGTCCAGGATATCCCACATTTGTGTGCGGATAAGCTGGGAGGAACAACTGGGGAGCGAGGCAAACCCTACAACCCAGAGTTCCAGCACAGGGAAATAAAGCCTCAAAAACTCTGGCTATATAAACCTGTGGGGGTTCCAGTGGCAGGAGAAACTCCTGGTCCCACAGAAGAGTCCACTGGAGAGGCCCACAGGGTCCTAGAAATGTATACAAACCCACCCACCCAGGAATCAGTACCTGAAAGGGCATAATCCACTTGTGGGATGGGAGAGAAGTGACTGGCAAGTGGGGCGAGAGCCAAACAAGAGAGCAAGCGGCACTGTTCCCCCTCTGCCCCCCCCCCACATAGAGTGCCACAATGCAGCGAAATGGATTGCCCCACCTTGGCGAATAACTAAGGCTCTGTCCCTTGCTATGTAATAGGTGCACCAAGATAAATATGGCCCAAATGAAAGAACAGATCAAAACTCCAGAAAAAGAACTAAGTGACAAGGAGATAGACAACCTATCAGATGCAGAGTTCAAAACACTGGTAATCAGGATGCTCACAGAAAATGACTGAGTTCAGTTGCAAAATAAAGGAAGAAATGAAGGCTATACAAAGTGAAATAAAGGAAAATACGCAAGGAACCAACAAATGAAGTGAAGGAAACTGGGTCTCAAATCAACAATTTGGAATAAAAGGAAGAAATAAACATCCAACCAGAACAGAATGAAGTAACAAGAATTCAAAACAATGAGGAGAGGCTTAGGAACCTCTGAGACAACTTTAAACATTCCAACAACTGAATCATATGGGTGCCAGAAGGAGAAGAGGAAGAGCAAGAAATTGAAACCTTATTTGAAAACCTTATCCCAGGCACCTCCAAGGCCAGTAAAAATAACAGTAATCTGCAGATCACTCTGTAGTCATGGCAGGTAACACTGGGCTGGCACAGGTATTAGCTGTCATTGGCCTGCACCATTCAGGAGATCCTGGAGCTACTGCACCTGGTAGACAGTTTCAGACCATGCTGAAGCACCAACCACCCAACCACCTCTACAAACAACACACTCAAGGGGCAAACTCAGCAGGTACTAGAACCCCACTGACATGAGTCCTGCTCTGTGGGATCAGCCACTGCACAGCAGATCCTTCATGGTGGTTGTAGCCACTCCTCACCAATCAGCCTGGGAATAAATTCCTTCCACTGATTTGCCAACAGCAATCAAAGCTCACCTACAACAAGAGAGTGCACACAGCCCACATGGGAGGTACACCTGAAACACCCAGCTTGGGTGACTGCCGAGACTGCATCACAGGGCCCCACAGGGCACCTACTGTACAATATTGGGAGACAGAACAGCACTATCAAATACATATAGACAAACACTGGGAGGCAGCCTAAATGTAGAGACAAATAAACATGTCCCAAATGAAAGAACAGAACAAAACTCCAGAAAAAGAACTAACAAAATGGATACAAGCAATCTATCAGATGCAGAGTTCAAAATACTTGTTATAAGGATGTTAGTGAACTTAGGGGAAGAATACATGAACTCAGTGAGAACTTCAACAAAGACATAGGAAACACAGATAGAAAACATAAAACCACCAGTCAGAAATGAAGAACATTACAGAGAATCCACAATGGAGTAGATGAAGCAGATCAAATCATTGATTTGGAAGATAAGGAAGCAGAAAACACCCAATTAGAACAACAAAAAGAAAAAAGAATCCCCCCACCCCACCCCCCAAAAAAATGAGGACCATATAAGGGACTGGTTTTGTGGAAGACAATTTTTCCACAGACAAGGTGGGGGAAGAGACAGGAGCACAGAGCTCAGGCAGTAATGTGAGAGAAGCTTTGCTTGCTCGCCTGCCGCTCACCTCCTTCTGTGGGGCCTTGTCCCTAACAGGCCATGGACTGGAACTGGTCCATGGCCCAAGGGTTGGGGACCCCAGGTATAAGGAACCTCTGGGACAACTTCAAGCATACCAACATTTGCATCATGGGGTGCTAAAAAAAGAAGAGAGAACACAAGAAATTGAAAACCTATGTGAAAAAGTGACAGAAAACCTCCCTAGCCTGGTAAAAGAAATGGACATACAAGTACAGGAAGTACAGAGTATCCCAAACAAGATGAACTCTAACAGGCCCACACCAAGACACATCATAATTAAAATGCAAAAGGTTAGCCTTGGCTGGTGTAGCTCAGTGAGCCTGCGATCCAAAGGGTTGCCAGTTCAATTCCCAGTTGGGGCATATGCCTGCATTGTGGGCCAAGTCCCCAGTAGGAGGTTCATGAGAGGCAACCACACACTGATGTTTCTCTCCTTCTCTTCCTCTCTCTCTTCCCCTCTCTCTAAAAATAAATAAATAAAATCTTTAAAAAATAAAATAAAATAATTAAAATGCAAAAGGTTAAAGACAAAGAGAGACTCTTAAAAGCAGCAAGATATCAATAAAAAAGAAAAAAAAAAGAATTGAAAAGCAGCAAGAGAAAAGCAGTTACCTAATACAAGGGAGCTTCCATTAGACTGTCAGATGATTTAACAAAAATTTTGCAGGCCCGAGGGATTGGCAAGAAATATTCAAAGTGATGAAAAGCAAAGACCTACAACCAAGATTACTCTACCCAGCAATGCTGTCATTATCAAAGAACAGATAGAGTGTCTTAGATAAGAAGAAGCTAAAGGAATTTATCACTACCAAACCAGTAAAGTGTCTTTTGTAAGAAGAAAAAGACACTTTACTTTTGTAAGAAGAAAAAGATCAGAAATATGAATAATAAAATGGCAATAAATACATATATATCAATGATTACTTTAAATGTAAATGGCTTAAATGCTCCAATCAAAAGCCATAGGGTGACTGAATATAAACATCACCCTTACATATGCTTTCTACAAAAGACTCACTTCAGATCAAAAGATACACACAGACTGAAAGTAAAAGGATGGAAAAAGACATTTCATTAAAATAAAAACAAACACAACAAAAAAAGCTGGGGTAGCAATACTGTTACCAGACAAAGCAGACTTTAAGAACAAAGGTTATAATATGAGACCAAAGAAAAACCCCAGCAATTTCACTTCTGGGTATTTATACAAAGAAATCTAAAACACTATATCAAAAAGACATACACATCCACATGTTTGTTGTAGCATTATTTACAACAGCCAAGATATGGAAGCAATCTAAGTGTCCATCAATAGATGAAAGAATAAAGAAGTGGCACACACATATAATGGAATATGACTCAGACATGGAAAGCATGAAATCTTGACATCTGCGACAACATGAATGGATGGACCTACAGGGTACTATGCTGATTGAAAAACAAATGCTATATGACTTCACTTATAGATGAAATCTAAAAAACCAAAATGAGCCCTGGCTAGTGTGGCTCAGTGGATTGAGTGCCAGGCTGAGAACCAGAGGTTCTCTGGTTCAATTCCCAGTCAGGGCACATGCCTGGGTTGCAGGCTGGGTCCCTAGTTGGGGGTGCTGGAGGAGCAACCACACATTGATGTTTCTCTCCCTCTTTCTTCCTCCCTCCTTCTCTGTCTAAAATAAATAAACAAAATCTTTAAAACAAAATGAATAAGCAGAACACAGATAGACTCATAGATGCAGAGAACATTTTGATGGTTATCAGATGAGAGGTGGGTTGGAGGGATGGGTGAAAGGATTAAGAAGTACAAATTGATAGTTACAGAATACTCATAGTCCCAGGGATGTAAAATACAACATAGGGAATATAGTCAATAATACTGTAATAACTATTATGGTGTCAGATGGTCACTAGATTTATCTAAGTGATCACTTTTTAAATTATATAAATGTCTAATCACTGGGTTGCACACTTGAAACTAATATAATATTGCATGTCAGCTATAATTGAAAAAATTTAAAATTATTTATGAAAAAAACACCAGCAGAGATGAGTTCACTTTCATAGGAAAACAAGGTGGATCTCCTTTCTGAACAAACAACTCAAGTTGATGGCAACTATTTCTCTGAATCAAAGTCAGATTAAAACCTAGTGAATTAATCTGACCTCAAAATAAAAATTATTTTTAAAAGAGTATCTATTCCTCAAAAAAGAAAGATCAATGTGATCTTTCTGAAATAAATAACCCCTTTTAAATATCCATGTTGTTATGATTTTGTTTTTAGAATTAACAAGTATGATGGATATTTTCCAATAATGAAAAAATATCTTTTTAAAATGTATACTTTTCAATTTCATTTTTCAATTATAATTGACATACTGTATTAGTTTCAGGTGTACAACGTAGTGATTTGACATTTATATGTTTTACAAAGTGTTTACCACCATAAGCCTAGTACCCACCTGGCACCATTCACAGCAGTTACAATACTACTGACTGTGCTCCCTCTGCTGTACTTTACATCCCCATGGCTATTTTTTTAACTGGCAATTTGGAATTCTTAATCTTTCACCTTCTTTGCTCAGTCACCCAACCCCTCTCCCATACGGCAACCATCAGTTTGTTCTCTGAATCTATGAATTTGTTCTTTTTTTTTTTGTTTTTAGGTTGTACATATAAGTGAAATTATATGGTATTTGTCTTTCTCAGTCTGACTTTTTTCACACAGCATAATATCCTATAGGTCAATCCATGTTGGAAATGGCAAGATTCATTCTTTTTATGGCTGAGTCACATTCCATTACATGTGTGTATCACATCTTTTAAATATATTTGTCTACTGATAAACACTTGGGTTGCTTCTACACCTTCACTATTGTAAATAATTCTGCAATGAACATAGGGGTGCTATATATTTTTTAATTAGTGTTTTAAATTTCTTCAGATAAATATTCAGAAGTGGAATTGCTGAGTCATATGGGACTTCTATTTTTAACTTTTTGAGGGATCTCCATAGTGGCTGTACCAATTTACAATGCCACCAACAGTATGGTAGGGTTCCCTTTGCTCCATTTCCTTGTCATTACGTTGTTTGTTGACTTATTGATGGTGGCCATTCTGACAGGTGTGAGGTGTTATCTCACTGTGGTTTTGACTTACATTTCCCTTAGGATTAGTCATGTTGAGCATCTTTTCATGTGTCTTTTCAGGCCATCTGTATATCCTCTTTGAAGAAATGTCTATTTAGGTAGTCGGCCCATTTTTAAATTGGATTATTTGTTTTTTTGATTTTGAGCTTTATGAGTTCTTTATATAGCAGACATATCATCTGCAAATAACTTCTCCCATTCAATAGGTTGCCTTATTGTTTTGTTAACGGTTTCCTTTGTGTTGCAAAAGCTTCTTAGTTCGATGTAGTCCAATTTATTTATTTTTTTTTGTTGTCTTTTGAAATAATATCCTAAGAGGTGTTTACCAAGTAATGAACTGTGGCCTTATCTGGCTGTTCTATTTTTGATATATGCTTAGTGCCAAAGGTACATGCATGTCATGTTAGGTTGATTCAGCCTGAACAATGACAAGCAAAAGATTATCATGTTAATGTTTTTAAAATTTAGAAACAATCATAAACTTACAAACAGCTGGAGTATAATATTGAATACAAAAAACATCTTTTTCTTGACCTAGGTGAAATGAGTTTCTGACCTGATGCCCCATCACTTTCAGATACTTTAGTGTGCGTTTCCTGTGAATATGAACTTTCTCCTACATAACCGCAATACAATCATTAGAACAGAAAACGGACACTAGTGCACTACCACCAGCTGATCCACAAGCCCGCCCAAGTTCCCCCATTTGTCCCCATGAAGACCTTAACAGCAGATGGAGGTCAGCCTTGGCATTCAGTTATCATGTCTCCTTAGCCTCCTTAGGTCTGGAATGGCTTCTGAGCCATTCCTGGACTTCTCTGTCCTTTTCACTGTTGAAGAGTACAGGCCAGGTTATTTATAGGATGTCCCCCATTTGCCTTTGTTGATTAGCTTCGCATTATGAATCTTCAACTAGCACAGACATGACCACATTGTATCATGTGTGCAAAATTTTGATTTGTTCCAATTACTGGTGATGTTCACTTTGATCACTCGTTTTAAAGGGGTGTCTGTCAGGCTCCTCATATGAAGTTACTCTTTTCCCTTTGTAATTATTTGTGTTCTGTGGAGATCTACTTTGAAACTATGTGAAAAACCAGCTGTCGATAAATTCTATTTTTTTATATCAGTGAGAATTCATGATCTCCCGTTTCCTTCAATGGTCTATAATCCATTACTATTATTTATGTATTTCGGTGCTTAAACTGATCCTGGTTTGGCCAGGGGAAGCTCACTCAAGCTGGCTTCTATGTCCTTTTGACAGTTCCTTTTTAATCTTGGAGCACTTCCTTGCTTTCTGGCACAAGTTCTCACACTTTCCTCTCCCCGCTTTGGAATAAGCCCTTTCTCCTCAGGAGCCCTGGTTCCTTTTAATGGAGAATGGCATTTAGAAGATCTGGGTGCTAGTGTACTCAGAGCTAAGAAATGCATGAATGTGTACGTGGGTATGCATGTACGTGTGTGTATATAAATACTGAACATGCGTATCAAAATTTATTCCCATATCTATCTCTATATATGTAGAAAAACATGCACTTAACCAACAACTCCAATTTCATGGTTCATTCTAATTTCTTCCCTTTTTATATTTGTCACTCCCTTCTCCAATAGTGAGAAACTCAGGTTCTGTTATCTTTAATATATAAGGTAGGGAGAAAGTAGGTTTACAGTTATTCACATGGAAAGCAATAAAATAATAATAATACAAGAATAAACTGTTTCATGTACACACAACTGCATTTACTTATTTGAATCAATCTACCTATACATAATCAATCTCCCATCTTGGCTGTCCTGCCCTTTTTACCCTGTGGAGGCTCTGGTTCCCCATGCTGCGTCCCCCAGGGACTACTGCCACTTTATAACAGGGTCTTCTAAAAATCTATCAATCTTAGAACTTCATACAAATCTCAGCAAATTGTTTCATGCCTATTCCTATTTTACATAAGGCACCCCCACCTGTGTCTACTGAATAAAATGAAATTCTAATGTTTGAATACCTACCATATGCCAGAGACTATGTATGACACACCCCATCATAATGAATGCTCAAAGGGACCCTATGTGGCACTGCCATTCTCCCCATTTTACAGATGAGGAAAGTGAGGCACAGAGAGGTTAAATAACATGGCTAAGATCACATGGTGAGATTCAAACCCAAACAGTCTGAGCCTAGAGTGCCCCTCACTGTCTGCCTTCCAAATGGATGAGCAAATAGTAATTGATCAGTGGCTAAACAGTAAAGGATAGTGATCGTTCTATTTATTATAGTGCTGTTAGAATTAAGAAAACCTAAAAATTATTAAAATGCCCAGAAATGAGAAATTGGTTAGATAAAGTGTGAAGAGTCCATAAAATTTAATAGAATTACTGAAGTATTAAAATTGACAAATTTTTGCCTGGCTGGGTAGCTCAGTTGTTTGAAGTACTGTCCTAATACACCAAGACTGCAGTTCAATCCCAAGTCAGGGCACATACAAGAATCAATCAATGAATACATAATTAAGTGGAACAACAAATTGATGTCTCTCTCTCTTCCTCTGTCTCTCTCAAATCAATTTTAAAAATTCAAATTTTTAATAACATTAGAAATTGTACATATTTATAACAAGAGGAAAAATAATAGTGACTTAAGTATTCTAGAACGTTCTCTAAATTTCTCATTTCCCTGCTAACATACTCTTCTTTGTCACTAGGGCTACCTTGTTCTGTCTTATGGAGGCAAGCAATCAGTATTTTTGAGGCCCAGGAACAAAAACATTAAATAGAAGCAAAGTAATTGGTCCTGGCCAGTGTGGCCCAGTAAGTTAGGCATCATCCTGCAAAACCAAAGGTCACCAGTTCGACTCCTGGTCAGGGTACATGCCTGAGTTACAGGTTCAGTCTCTGGTTGGGGTACATGCAAGAGGCAACCAATTGATGTTTCTCTCTTACATTGATGTTTCTGTCCCTTCCTTCCCGTCTCTCTAAAAATAAATAAATAAATATCTTAGAAAAGGCAAAATAATCTTACCAAAATATCTTTTATTGCAATTCTCATCACTTTTTCAGTCTCGTTTATTTCTAGAGGTCTGGCAATTGCTTCTGTTCTCAGTTCCTATGGGAAACAATGAAATAAAATTACATATATTTGCAAAGAGGAATTCTCAAAACCAATTTCCAGACTTAGATACGGCTTATGGACTGGTTCCTAAAAGTTTCGTTAAAACGTGGATCTCACTTCCAGTCAAGATGGAAGCATAGGTAAACCTGGCACTCACCTCTTCCCACAAGCACATGAAAATTACAACTAAACAACAGAACAAACATCATTTAGAATTGCCTGATATCTCAGCTGCAGAGGTCCCTCCTGAGGAGTGAGGGGTCCCATCTGTACACCAGGCCCTTCATCCCATGGTTCTAGTGCCAGGAAGAAATATCCCCATAACTTCCAGCTATAAAACCAGTGGAGATTGAAGCTGAGTAAGACAGAGTCCCAGGTGTTCTTCTTACAGGGCTTACACATAGACATACTCCCTCTGATCTCCAGTGCTAAGGCAGCAGCTTGAAAGGTACCAGGGACATATGGGGAGGAACTGAATTGCCTGGCATTAGGGAAGAGCTGGGGGGGGGGGTCAGCTTTCTCCCATACAGACGTGATGGCAGATAGATACCAGTGTTCCTTTGATGAGCTCTCCCCCAACAAAGCCAGCAGGCAGATAGCATATTTGAGACTAGATCAACCTGGCTATCACTTTTTCCCCACCCTAGTGATTCCCTGAAGTCCTGCCTCACCCAGTTTCAAGCCCACCCAAGCTGTTTTCAGTGGCTTTTCCATACGACTGGCTTCTCTTGGCTCATGCTTCAGATTTTCCTATAATCTCTCAAACAAGCAGCATCTGGCCTCAGTGTGTCCCACACATCTAGCTATGTGGCCCCAGGCCCAGCACTAGCAGCAATCTGCCTTGGTTCACAGCCTAGCCTCACCTAGGTACTTCTAAACTGAGCATAATTAGCAGCCATCTGTAAATCTGTAAATTAGTAGCCATTTGTAGCTCATGTCAGGTGGCCCCAGGCAAAATACAGGCAGCACAGGACCTTGGCTTGTACCTTTCAGGAAGCAGCAGAGATAGTAAAACCAGTGGACGCTTCAAATCATATTGAAGCACCACTACCCCCCACCTCCACAAGCAACACAATCAAGGGGCATATTCAGCAGGCACCAGAGCTCCAGTGAAGTAAGTCCTGCTCTGTGGGGTGGGCCCCTGCACAGCTGATACTCCACAGTGGCTGGAGTTCAATGACTGGTGGTTGCAGCTGACTGGCCTGGGGGTAAAGCCCTCCCACTGATGTACAAACCACAATCAAGGCTCAACTACAAGAGAAGGGTGTACACAGCCCACGTGGGGTTGCACCTTGAGTGCCCAGCTTGGGTGATCAAGGAGACCATGTCACTGGACCCTACAGAACACCTACCACTTTAGGCCACTCTACCAAGACCAGGAGATGTAGTTGCTCTAATACACAGAGAAACACAGGGAGACTGCCAAAATTAGGAGACAAAGAAACATGTTCCAAATGAAAGAACAGAACAAAACTCCACAAAAAGAACTAAACAAAATGGAGACAATCTATTAGATGCAGAGTTCAAAACGCTGGTTATAAAGATGCTCAATGAACTTAATGAGAACTTCCACAGCATAAAATGGACAAGTCAGAAATGAAGGATACATGAACTGAAATGAAGAATGCTTTATAGGGAATCAAAAATAGAGTAGGTGAAGCCAAGAATCAAATCAGCAGCAATTTGGAATATAAGAAAGCAAAAAACACCCTATCAGAACAGCAAAAAGAAAAAAGAATCCAAAAACATTAGAGTAGTGTAAGGAGCCTCTCACAACTTCAAGTATACCAATACTTGAATCATTGGGGTGCCAGAAGGAAAAGAGGGAGATCAAGAAATTGAAACCTATTTCAAAAAGTAATGACAGAAAAATACAGACCTCCGGACAAGATGGAGGCACAGGTGGACACACTGTGCCTCCTCGCACAACCAAAATTAAGGACAACAAAAATTTAGAAACAAGAAAACAACCAGAACTGATAGAAAATTGAACTGTACGGAAGTCAAACAACCATTCATCCAGACCAGTAAGAGGGGTGGAGTTGCGGCAGGAAAAAGTGGAGGTTGGCAGACCCGGGCACGGAGGTAGCAGTGGCTGGAAGATCTCAGGCATGCAGGTGGCAGCTAGCAGACCCCAGGCACACAGGCCGCGACTAGCGGACCCTGGGCACAGGGTGGCAACAGGCAGACCCAGTGAGGCCGCACAAGGCGGCTGGCTGACCGGTGGTCCCACATTCGAGCACAGATAATCCAGGTGAAGGAGAAGTGGCGAAGGGGACTGGAATCCGAGAGAGAGTGGAGCAAGAGCCATTGTTCCCTGTCAGACCCCGCCCCCACATCCAGCATCACAACCCAGCCACTGGGCTGCCCCACCCTGGGGAACACCTAAGGCTCAGCCCCTCACTACGTAACAGCCGCCATCAGACCAAACCCCAACCAAAAAACCCCAACCAAAACAAAACCCAAAAATGGCTGAAATGGGAGAACAAATCAAAGCCCCAGAGCCAATTCATCTAAGCGACCAAGAGATAGCCAACCTATCAGATGCACAGCTCAAAGCACTGGTGATTAGGAAGCTCACAGAATTGGTTGACTGCTCACAAATTAGATGAACACATGAAGGCTACAATAAGTGAAATGAAGGAAAATGCGCAGGGAACAAATAGAGATGGGAGGAAAACTGGGACTCAAATCAATGGAGTGAACCAGAAAGAGGAAAGAAACGACCAAACAGAAAAGAATGAAGAAACAAGAATTCAAAAAAATGAGGAGAGGCTTAGGAACCTCCAGGACATCTTTAAACATCCCAACATCCTAATTATAGGGATACCAGAAGGGGAAGAAGAAGAGCAACAAGTGGAAAACTTATTTGAACAAATAATAAAGGAGAACTTTCCCTAATCTGGCAAAGGAAATAGACTTCCAGGAAGTCCAGGAAGCTCAGAGAGTCCCAAAGAAGGTGGACCAAAGGACGAACACACCAAGGCACATCATAATTACATTAGCCAAGATTCAAATGAAGGAGAGAATTCTAGAAGCAGCAAGGGATAAGGGGACAGTCACCTACAAAGGAGTTCCCATCAGACTGTCAGCTGATTTCTCAAAAGAGACCTTATAGGCAAGAAGGGGCTGGAAAGAAGT